>PVKS010012542.1:0-53416 GCA_004027875.1 Aplodontia rufa
CGAACCCGGGTCCTCGTGCTTGCCAGGCAAGCACTGAAACCGCTGAGCCACCGCTCCAGCCCCATTTCTTTTCTTTTTTTTAAAGAGAGAGGGACAGTGAGAGAGAGTCAATTTTAGTTTTTCATGTGGTGTTTGTTGCTCCAACACTTTGTTGTGTGTGTGGTGCTGGGGTTTGAACCCGGGTCCTTGTGCATGCCAGGCAAGTGCCGTAACTACTGAGCCACAGCTCCAGTCCCACCGGCTCCCACTTTTGCAGGGGCTCCCTCATCAACGGGAAGTACCCCAAGTTCAGCAGGCCCACTATCCACAACCTCACCCCTCTGAAGCAGCCCATGCCTGCCACCTTCTCCAGACGGTGTCTGTTGCATGCCCGCCCAACGCTGAACATGACTTCCCTGCTGGGACGCAATGTGTCACCACAGGCTGGGGAAAGACTGGCCACACCAGTGAGCAGCCAGTCTGGCGCGTGGGTGGGAGGTGGCTGCTGTGGCGCTGACCACCCACCTTGCCTGCAGACTGCAGCACTGTGCAGGGTCCCCGGCGTACAGCCTCCCCTGGGCGGGTTGCTTGGGCAGAGAGAGGAAAGCATACTAAACAGGTGTGTTGTCCAAGGCCTTGCCCTCCCTCCCTGGACATGCCAGCCTGAGTAGGCAGGGAGACAGGACCCCTGGCCGCTCACTGATGGCCTCAGCAGAAGGAGTCAGGAAGGGGTTCTACTCTCAGGGTCACCATGTTGCAAAAGTCCATTGATATAGTGCAGTGTGCAGCCTGGACAATGGGACATGGTGGCCCAGAGTGCTCCAGAAAGGCTCAGGCAGCCCTTGTTGACTCACAGTGATCTTACAGCCAGCCCTACCTGCACTTCCTCCTTTCAGTCAAGCCAGCTTTATTGAGCTTCTATTTTGAGACCTCACCCTAGGGGTGGCCCAGACTTCCAGGGGCATAAACCACCTGAGGACCTGCTGAAGTCTTCCATAATCCATCCAGTGGGCACGTGCTGAACATCTACTGCTGCCAGGCCCTGACTGGGCTCTGGGAATAAAGTGAGAGCCTCTGGCTGCCCGATCAGACCCCTTTCTCCCTCCTGCAGTGTGCCTCAGGGGAGGCCCTGGCCTGCCAGGGGATGCCCCCTGATGGGCATCATTCCTGGGCAGCAGCACCTGCTCCCTCTCCAGTCCCAGTGCCCATGCCCATGTCTTTGGGCTCAAGCCCTGGGTGTGGCAGAGCCTGACAGTCATCTGAACCCACTGACGGGCTCCAGTCACCTCTTACCCTGCTCTGCACAAAGCCTCAAGAGTCTGAGCACGGTCAGTGCTGTCTCCTCTTCTGGGCTCCAGGTCCTCACATTGCCCTTAAACTCGGCTTTCCCTGGGTTGGGCTGGGCTGGGTCAGGCCAGGGTGTTGCAGAGGGTCCCTCCTTAGTCCTCTTCCTCACCTGGGCTTCAGCTTCCCACAGGGTGGCCAGGATGGTGGCAGTCACGTGAGGTGGGGCACACCTGTGATCCCAGTGACTTGGGCAATTTAGAGCAATCATGTCCCAAAAGAAAAAGAAAAAGGGCTGGGGATGAGAGAGCGAGCTTCGCTGGGTTCAATTCCCAGTACAGAAAAAAGGCAGGCTGGAGGGTCAGATTTGATTTGGATGGGTGGGGCTGAGTCAGCCCTGGTCTTCCCCACTCCCGTGCTCATGCCATCAAGGAGGTGGGGCCCTTACCCCTCAGCATGCTCAAGACCCCTCACAGGAGGGGTCACCTGGGGACTGGTCTACTTTGGCCCCACACACCTGTGGTTTTGCAGACTCTTCCCACGATGGCCCTTCCAGGGCTGCCTTTCCTAGGCCTGTGCTAGAGCCAGGTGACCTTATCAGCCCAAGGACCCTTGATAAGTGGGGATGGCCAGACAAGCTGTGATTGGTGGACTCAGGGAGTACAATGCCCCCAGCTGTACACCAGCCATCGCCTTCCTCTGGTTGGTCCTCAGTGTCCTCTGCTGAGAGCAGCTTTGGTGAGTGGGAGGCAGCCTGGAAGCCCGAGGTCACACCTGCCTGCTGGGGCCCAAATGCCCAGGAGCAGGGAATGGGCCAGGGGTGTGCATGTCCTTGTACACTAAGCACTCCCTCTATGGGGCACCAGCTTCCTCCTAGTGGCCTGATGTGCCATTGCCTCACACCCTGCCAGCCACCTGCCCACTCCACTCCTCTGGCTGCTCCCCAGCCTCCCTGGGTACTTCTGCCTGGTTCCCCCACTCTCCTCTATGCTTGGGGGAACCTCAAGCCCAAGTGGATGCACCTGGGCCTCCGCTTTTGTCTTGGTTTCCCCTGCCCAGTCAGTCACCCACCCCAGAAGCGGGCGGTCACTTGGTTTGTTCACCTTCCACACCTGCCTTCCAGCCCTGTGGATTCCGCCTCCTAGAATTCCCACATCCACCCCTCCAGCCCCATCCCAGCTTCCTCAGGCACAACCCAGGCATCCCAGTCCCTGAGCTGGGTACATAGCAGGTCAGAGGAGCTTCCTATTATGGGGGTCTCCAAATTCTGCTTCCCAACTCTGAGCCCCAACTTCAGATGCCCAGAATCTCGGGCCCCCTCTCCAACGGCACCTGAAGGTGGTTGCTGGGCTGGGTGTGAGGGGCTTAGGGCCCTCAGTGGCCAAAGCTCTAGACACAGAGGCCTGGAAGTGCCAGGCTGCCTTGACTGGTTGCTGTCCCTGCCCTCCAGGCTTGAGTGCATCCTTGGGCCTGTGCTGAGTGGCCTGTCCAGGATCATCAATGGGGAGGATGCCCCGGCAGATGTCCCTGTAAGTGGGAGGGCATTCGAGGTATGTGGTGGTCACTCAGGTGCTGGCCAGGCTGGGGACTGTGACCCTCATCTTCCTCCCCAGAACAGCATTGCTTTCCCCTTCTGCAAGGGCTCCCTCATCAGCAAGGGCTGGGTGGTCACTGCCACCCACTGCGGGGTCAGGTAAGGTGCAAGCTCAGGAAAACTCCCAACTAATAAGCACTACACCCCGGGGGAAAAAGGGGCCTAGAGAAACTGAGGCCAGAGACAAGCTATTCCCATAACGCAATCGCAACCTGTGAGACAGCCACTCAGTGCCCCCACCCCACCTGCTCAGCAGACGGAGATGTGGGCCACCTGGATGGCAGCATGGGGACCCCTGGACAACCTGTCCTGTGCCTTTATTGTGCAAACAGGGAAACCGAGACCCAGAACAAGAGCAGGATGCCCTGAGGCCCCAAGAGATTCAGTGGCCCAGCTGGGGTTCAGCCCACTGGGAACACTTCTTTGCCCTGAGACCCCTGGCTGCTACCTCCTCTCTCTCCAGGAAGGGACACTGCATGGAGGCTGGGGCACCTGACCTTGGCTCTTATCAGAAGGCCATCTAGGTGCTGAGGTCAGGTGCTGGACCACTGTGGCTCTGGCAGGGTCGCAGCGGGCTGGGGGAGTAAGGGAGGTGAGACTGCCCACCCCAGGGGAGTGTTCTCAACTCTCCAGGGCCCACAGGCAGCTCCTCCAGCTGTCTTTTCTTCTCTTTCCCAAGTAATAAAACCCCTTTCCACGTACTGACAGGTGCCTCTGCTTATGAAAAGAGCTTGTGAGGCTGGGAAGTAGCTCAGGGCTGGAGCGCTTGCCTGGCACGAGTGAGACCTGGGCTCATCCCCAGCACAACAACAAACGAATATGTCTTGCTCATTGATTTGTTTTTCTTTCCTAATTTCTTTTATGGTGCTGGGGCTTGAACCCAGAACCTTGGGGATGCCAGGGAAATGCTCTACTGCTAAACTATATACCCAAGCCCTTATGCATTGCTGAAAAACACAAAAATACAAAAATCAAACAAATCTGAATGTCACTTGTCATTTCTTCATGGGTCTCCACAACTTCCATGTGGCCCCACTCCTGTTCCTGTACTGAGCCTGCTCAGTCTCCCAGCCCAGGCTCGACATTGTTCCATTCAGAGGTCTGCCCAGCCCCCGCCCTGGTCCCAACAGTACTGAGTACTCCCTGGGGGTCCAGTGTGCTGTCCGTCTCCACATCAGTCTGCTGAGGCTTCCTGCTCCCTTGTAAGGAAAGGAGTTCCTGCCTGCTGGCCAGCCCCTAGGCCAGCTCCCCTGCAGGCTCTCTGGGCCACAGTGGCTGGAGGAACAAGCCCGTGTTCCTGCAGGGACATTTTAGGAGTATGAGATGCAATTAGGGTTTTGCTCAAAATTCAAAACACACTTGTGAATTGCAACATGGTTTAAACTGTTCTATTTCTGTAAAATCCCTGAATTGAAAATCCACCATATGGGGGCTGGAGTGGTGGCTCAGCGGTTATGGCACTTGCCCGGCATGCATGAGGTCGTGAGTTCAAACCCCAGCACCACGTACACAACAAAGTGTGGAAGCAGCAAAAGTCACATGAAAAACTAAATAAAAATTGATTGTCTTTCTCTCTCACTATCCCTCTGAATTTACTTTTTAAGAGAGGAGGACAGTGAGAGAGAGGGAGGGAGAGAGAGACAGGGATGATCAATTTTTATTGAGTTTTTCACATGGCTTTCGTTGCTCCAACACTTAGTTGTGTACGTGGGTGCTGGGGTTTGAATCCGTGTACTTGCGCATGCAGGGGAAGCACCGTAACCGCTGAGCCACTGCTCCGCCCCCGCCCCCAGTCCTTTGATGAGAGTGGTGGGTCTCCTGATGTCATCAGATCCTCTTCCCTGGGAAGGAGGAAGGGGCCCTCACACTGCCTGCCCAGTGCTGCAGGGCTAAGGTGCCCAGGCCTGTGTAGAGCAGGGCTGGTCTGCACTGCTTTGCTGCATCTCTGCCTGGGGTGGAAACTGAATGCCCTTCCCCTTGGCCTGGGTGGGACAAGGGGCCATGAATCTGCAGCCAAAAAGTCCCCTGATGATATGCAGCAGACAGCACTGCCCCTGGCGTCCACCACCAACTGCAAGAAGTCTTGGGGCAGCAAGATCACCAATGTGATGGTTTGTGACGGGGTCAGGGCATATCCTCCTGCAAGGGATGGCCTGGACCTGATGGGCATGGTGTCCCAAGGCAGTGGCACCTGCTCCACCTCCACTGCTTGTGCCAGTGCCACAACACTCATGCCCTGGTTGAGATGTTCTGGAAGCTAACCAACCCTCCCTGCAGGCCCTTCCAGGAACAGCTGCCTGCACCTTGCTGTCCTCACCTCGTTGGCTGGGGCTTGCTGGAGTCACCACTGGCACCCCTCTGTGGAGTGGAGGGCTAAGTGGGCTGCCGGATCACCCAGCTTCATTCCCTCTGGTCAGGGCCAAGTTCATATGCAGAACGGTCAGAGCTGGGAGCAGCACCAGAAGTGCCCGCACACCATCTTGCCCCCAACCTGGGCCACAGGCTGCTGGTGGAAGCCTGGGGAGGGCAAGGATCTGTCCCAACCCGGAGGTCAAGTTCATGGGTGATTGAAGTGACACTCTGTGGGACTAGCACAAACGGAAACAAGTTTCCTCTGAGAGCACAGCTTTGGGTAAATTCTGTGAAGATCAATTTCTCAGTGCATAGTCAGTGTCCCCTGCAGTGCCCATGGTTCATGGGACCCAGGAGGGCTCACCCTCCTCCTGGGGCTGCTCTTGGCAGCAGGTGCCAGCTGATGGTGTGTGGACATGTGCTCTCTGAAGCGGTCTCGAGACGCCTGCGACCACACAGCTGCCACCTCAATGGGCTGTGCTCATGCTGAGACTTTTTGGCCTCAGGCCCTGCATCTGGTGGCAGCCCATCCAGCACCCCAGGGCTCTGGTTTCCTCTAAAGGGTTCCGCTTTTCCTTCTCCCTCCTATATCACTTCCCCTTGAATCCATCACCTACACTCCGTAGCACCCGAGGGCTCAGGATCCACCTGCCTTCCCACCCACAGCCCCTGGCTCGTCTCATACTCCTTAAGCGGTTGCTTTTCATTTTCAAAATTTTATTAAATGTAGACTATTAGTCAAATGACTGGAAAATCAATAATGAAAAATAGTTCTTTTGGGCTTTCTCCTGAAGAGTGAGGACACACCATCACTGCACTTGCCCTGTGCTGGGGACAGTGTCAGGCCACAGGAAGCCCAGGGGCTGGGACACATGGGCCTCTACTCTGGCCCACTGTGGTTGCCTTCCTGGGCCCTCAGCTCTCTCGGGGATGGCACCAGCTCGCTCCTTGGCTCTGGCTCCTCTGAGGTGCCCTCCCACCATCCTGTCCTGTCATAAATATATACAAATCCCTGGACAGTAGAGGGCACAGGGCCCAAGGCAGAGCTGGGGCACCCTGTCCCCAAGCCTGCGGGCCACTGAGTCTCAGGACCGTTGCCTGGGGCAGCTCAGACCATCACTGTCCCCTCCCCTACCTATACACCATTATTATCTGCTTTCAGGCAGTGGCCAGCTGGCCTAATACCCGGTGGAACTGCTGAGTGCTGTGGTCCAACTCCTTGACCCTGTCCACCATGTCCTGGGCAGCTGAAGGTGACGGGTACTGCAGGGCAGCAGCTTTGGTGGTGGCCACAATGCCACGCAGGAGATCACACAGCAGGTTGCTGTAGTGGGTCACCTGGCTACGCACATCAGCTGCCTTGGCCTGCCGCGACAGTGTGTCCCCAATGAACACCAGCTTATGGGCGCTGAGGATGACAAACTTGCTATGTGCCACGAAGATCTTGGGTGGTTGGTTGGTGGCCACAGCGGTGAAGAAGGCGTCAACTGCGTCAGTCAGCGTGGTCAGGTTGGCTTCACACTGCTCCAGGTAGAAGAGCAGCAGCTGCCGGTCTGAGGACCCCAGGCCACCTGTGCGCCCTGGTGCCAAGGGCTGGGCTGGTGTCCAGTTGGCCAGGTCATGGTCTATGGGGCGCGACACCTCCTGCTCCAGGCGTTCAAACTGCTTCAGCTGGGGGGTGAGGGAGTGGGAGCAAGGTGAGGCTGAGACCATGCACATGCAACACTGTGAGGCCCAGGAGCGGGGTTAAGGTTAGAGCAGGCTATGAGCCAGGTACGGGGTGCACGCCTGCTACTGCAGTTACTGGAGAGCCTAAGGCAGCAAGTTTAAGGCCAGCCTTAGCAACTTAGACCCTGTCTCAAAACACAACTTAAAAAATGGGCTGGGGATATAGCTCAGTGGTAAAGCACCTTGGGTTCAGCGCCCCTGTACTGGTGTGGGGATCATGTGGTGGAAGAGCACAGAGGAGGAGAAAATAGGGGTCTGTTTCTTAAAACCACAAGATTCTACACTTTAGCAAGTTACATATTATACAATACACACAAACATGTAACTGTGTTCACGCAGATACGCATGGTGTTCTAGTCACCTCACACTCCACTCGCTCACTTCCCACGTCACCCCTTGCAGCATCAACCGCAGGACCCAGGTGGCGGGGGAAAGGCCACCACAGCCGGGCGTCTGCACAATAGGCTGTCTCCTCTGCCTGCCTCCATGTCCAAGAGAAGGGTGACAGCACCTCCATGGTAATGTCATTGTCTTTATTTTGTGCTACTCTGTATTTTTACTCTTTTAATTGTCTTCATAATCAGAATTAAATTTCCTTAGTATTTTTACAACACCCCTTTCCTACCCTAGAAGATAACTGAAAATATGAAGAAAACTGTCTGTAATGTTATTTAAACAAGGAAAATTGGGCACAATGTAAGGAGCTAACAGAGGTTCTGTGGCCTTCAAAAAGAATTTATGAAGGCTGCTTAGTGGGGGCACTGGAGACAGACCAGGGCCACTCAGTCTCCAGCAGGTACAGCGAGGCTGAGGGATGCTCCGGCCTCTCCCTGTGGGTCTGCCTCCTGCTCCGCTGCACCGTTCTGGGCTCTGCAGTGACCGTGACCATTACTCTAACAATGACCTGACTCAACTGACTGATGCACTTGATCAGCATTCTACCATGGCAACACCCCCAGGTCTCTAATAATCACTCTAAAAGAAACCAAATCAAGCCAGGTGTGCGCCTGAGGTCCCAGTTGATCAGGAGGCTGAGGTACGGGATCACTCGAGGCCATTTGCTCCTGGGCAACACAGTGAGACCCCACCTTGGATAGGACAGGACAGGACAGGACAGGACAGGACAGGACAGGACCAACTAAAATAATTCAGCATTCCGACCGAGATCATCAGGAGGCTGGCCAGCTACTGGGTGGGGTGGAGTGGGGGCAGGGCTGCGCCCCAGGTGGGTCTGGAGAGGAAATGACCAGCTGGGAGGAGGTGAGGCAAAGCATGGGGTTGGGGCCTCACCTGCTGCAGCTCCAGCTGGCCCTTCCCCTGTCGCATAATGTTGCCTTTTTCCAGCAGCTCCTTCTGTGTCTTCTCAAACTCTTCCTTCCCCTGGAGCAGGACACAAAGTCGGCTGAGTCATCTCTTCTTGGGCTAGAAGCACTAGCGGCCCCAAGGGTGCAAGAAGGGCCCAGGCACCAGGTGGCGCTGCATGTGCACATGGTCTCACACCCAGGGTGCTGCATTGGCTGCCAGGCCTAAGGCAGGTTCCCGAGGAAGCAGTCCATGCAGGCACCCCTCGCAGGAAGGGGCTGGGCACAGGTGTAGCCCCTGAATGGAGAGTGGACTTACCCAAGTGGCCACATCCATTCTCCCTGGCCTGGACTGCACACCATGAATCAAATCCAATCCTCTCCCCTTGGCTGATAAGGCCTGGCCACTTGGTCCCTGCCCACTGGGTGCCTCCCTAGTCCCACTGTTGGGCTTGGCAACTATAGGCCCTCAGTCTGGAATGCTCCTCACCAGGACTTCTCTCCTCAGCTGGCACACAGGGACCCAGCCTCAGAGGCCTGACCTCACCACCTACCTACTTCCCCACACCTCCAAGTCTGTTAGTGGCCACCTCTGCAGCAATCACCCAAGAAGTCCAGCCCCTAGCTGTTTGAGAGTCACTCCTGGGTTGGTGCTACAGTACCCAAGGACAGCTGCACTAGCCACTAGCTAAGGGGAGGGTACTGGTACTCCAAGCCTGGAGCCCAAATCTCCACCTGACCATGGAATCGTGTGTGTGTATTTGTGTGTACGTGGAGGGGTGGCGGCAATAGGGAGGGGGGGTCAGGTGGCAGAGTCGAGTGAGGGACCTGGGCAGAGAGCACCTACCTGCAGGTGGACATAGTCATAATCCTCCATCCAGCCCCCCTCGCTGTTCTCGTACTGCCCATCTGGAGAGTCCTGGGAAGTGAACTTTGGGGGCGAGGGCAGGGGCCGTGACTGGATGCTGCTGGCCTTGTCAGTGGGGTTGGGGTGTAGGGGGCCACCCCCCTCAGGCCCTGGGGCGGAGGCCTTGGTCCGTCTGAAAAGCAGCGAGGCATTGCCATGCAAGAAGGAGGCTAGCTGCTTGGCATCCTCAGGGACAGCCCTTGAGCAGGCCACCAGGCGGTCCAGATCTTCAAGGGTGAACCCTGGCCCTCCTCGGACACTGTCAAGGACTGGACCGTGGGCTACTAATGTCTGGTACACATCCTCCATCTTCTGCAGCTGCCGGCTAAGCTTGGCATGCAAGGTGCGGTCAGAAGTGTGGGCAGCATTGCACACGGCGCTGCGGGCAAACTCCAGTAGCTCATGGACAGCCCCCTGGACAGCGGCCACCGCAGCCCGCAGGTCTTGCACTGGTGGCTCCTGAGGCTCAGGGGTGCTACGCCAGCCTCCAGCCCCACCAGCACTGCCCACCAGGTCCAGAAGGTGGGCCACAGTGGCACTCACACCTTGCTGCAGCCGTGCCAAGGTCTCCACAGCAACCTCTAGCTCCAGGGGCTCCCGGCCCGGCACTGCCACCTCCAAGGAGGATGCAGACTGGCTGCTGCGTGTGCTACCTGTGCTGGAGGCTGACAGGCGCTTGGCATCAGTTGGAGCCTCTCGTTCAGCTGGTGGGGGTACAGCATAGACACCATCATCAGCCACGCTGCTGTCAGCCACCTCTGGAGGAAGCACCCGTTCACGAGGCACATCATACAGGGTGCCAGGACCAGGCCTCCTCAGGCCAGGGGGCACGTCATAGAGGTCAGGAGCAGGGGGTGGCACGTCATACACATCCTCGGCTGGTGGGGAGTCTGGAGGAGGTGCAGCGAGGATTAGTGGGTGGCGAGCTGGGTCAAAGGGCTTGGCCTTGGCAAAGGCAGGGGGCACATCGTAGGTCTCCTCACACAGCAGGGGGCCATCGGGTACATCCTTGCTCACTGATGGAGGAATGTCATACACCTAGGGGACCAAGCGGTAGTCAAGGCAGTATTCCCACCTGCCCACCCTAAGAGCCAGGGCTGGACCCAGACACACACAGCTCCAGCCCGGGTGCACATGTCAGCTGTAACAGTTATGGCTGAGGACCCAGGTGCTCTGAAGCCACATAGCTCTGCTTCTCTATGCCTGTCTGCTCCCCAACTTGAGAACTCCCTCCCAGGTTTGCATGCGGATTACAAGTTTGTTAGTGTAATCCACTGCCACTGCCACCACCACTACTATCATCTCCTCCTCCACCACCACCACATCACCTCCATCTCCACCTCTACCACCACCACCTCCTCCATCTCCACCTCCATCACCACCATCACCTCCACCACCATCATCCCAACCTCCACCACCATCACCTCCACCATCATCCCAACCTCCACCTCCATCGCCACCACCATCATCACCTCCACCTCCATCACCATCACCTCCACCACTTCCACTACCATCACCCCCAGCTCCAGCTCCACCTCCATCACCACCACCACCTCCACCTCCACCTCCATCACCACCATCACCTCCATCTCCACCACCACCACCATCACCATCATCGGACTTTCACTCTGTGGCACGAATGTGGCTGAGCCTATATAGGTTATACTGGGATTAGTCCAGGCAGTCCTATATAATTATCAGTCCCATTTTCACACTCAGAAGTGTCCTGGTTTGAATGACAAACTCTATGGTCACTTTTGCTGATATTCTCTCAACAACCTGCTGAGGAGATCCAGCAATGGACCATTTTCCAGATGACAAAGCTGAGGCTCAGAAGAGAGCTCACATCTGTCAAAGAGCCATGAGGGGTGGAGCTGGGGTCTGTAGACATCAGCCCCACCCCAGAAAGTGCAGGGGCTCAGCCACACCTGTACAGCCCCCACTAAGCTTCAAGATCCAGCAATCATGGACTGCTCACCACGTGGTGATTAGATGGTGGCAGGCCCTTCTCCACACTGGGGGGCACGTCATACACATCCAGCAATGGGTCTCGGCCATTGGGACCCTTGACAGCCATGGGGGGGGTGTCATATACCTGGGGGTAGAAAAAAGGTACAGTGATACAAGTGCCAGGGCTGCCTGGATTTAATGGGAAGACTGGAAACGCCAAGGTGCGCACCCTAGACACTGGACTGTGGATGCCTAGCTGGGACTGAGAAAATCCAGTTCCCCGAGGGAGGTGCCAAGAGAGGCAGACTTGCCATCTCTGCGCTCTCCCACTCCCCGGATCCCCGACACCTACCTCCTGGTTGTACTGGCTGGGAAGCAGCCCTCGAACAGGGGGTACATCATAGATGTCCTGGGACCCTGGGGCCAGCAGGTGGCGTGGGATGTCATACTCATCCTGCTCCAGCTGGGAGGCCTCATATACATAGCTTTGCCCCACTCGGGTGGGCACCACCACCTGAGGACAAAGAGCTGATTTCACCACCGGCGCTCAAGCCAGCCTTCACAAACCACCCAGGTGCTCAGAGAGACCTCTGTGCAGCAGGGTACACAGGTGGTGAGGAGGGGTCTCCCCAAGGGCAGGCTTGGTTCCCACCCTGTGTATTCTCTGACTTTTCTGTAGTGAAATCCACCACTTGGTATATAATACTTAGCCCCTAGTTTTGTTTAGACCTGTCTGGTTCTCCTGCAGCTGGATGACCGGAAGGTGTCAAAGGAGAATGTATGTGGGGTGGGCTGGGCTGACTGGGTGGGTAGGAGGTCACAGGCAGGGTGAGGGCCTCAGGCTCTGGCTCCAGAGTACAATGCCAGTGGGGAAAGGGGTCACCCCCACCTGGGGTCCCAGCCCTGCAGGACGAGTTCTGAGTCCTTTTTCCATACCTCCCAGCTGCCCCTCCTCAGCAAGGGAACTCCCTGACCATAGGACCTAGGAGTTGCCACGTGGCTCAGCAGACTGTTGCAGGTGCAGGCAACCAGGCTGGGCCAAGGGACATGGCCTGAAAGGGAGCTGGAGCAGGCCTCTGTCCCCATCAGCACACCTTGGAGAGACTCCTGAGAATGACCCCAGGGCCAATTCTTGGGCAGACGCAGCGCTGATGTGGGAGTCAGCTATGTGACAGGGGGAGTCACAACTAGAATGAAGATCTCCATCCACTCTGCCCCCACACCCACATAGCCACCTGCCAATCTGATGGGGTAAAAGCCTCAGTAAGAGCTGCTGGCCAGAGGCTGCCAACTCCTCCCACCCCAGGGACTCTGACCCTGACCCCAGGTCCACGGCAGTCATCCCCAGCAGCAGCCCTGCAGGTCTGCCCTGGGATGCACACTACCCCTATCCAGGCACACTGCCCCTTGCAACAGTACCCAGCCTAGAGGGGGGCAGGGGCGTGCCTGGCAGCCTCCTTCCCTCGGGATCCTCCAGTCAGGCCCAGGCAGCCTCCCCTGCAGGGCTCCCTGTTCAGCTCTTTCCACAGAAGGACCTTTTGTTCCTTAATCAAAGGGGATGTCTGGGACAGGGTTGACTCAGGCCCTCCCCCTCAGGCTCAGTGTCCCTAGAACCAGGCCCTAGCAGGCATGCGCCAGCCCTCCCCTCCCCAGGCCCTAGAGTCCTAGGCCTGGCAGAGCCTCCTGGGCACCACAGTGGAGCTGGGCAGGAGACAGTAGGCCAGCTGGGCTTCTAGGCAGGCTGGTGTGCAGTTGCCAGGGGCCTGTATGGGATGTCCCCCACCACAGGGTTTGGGGGTGGAGCTGTGGCTGACTCTTCAGACTCATCTCCCTCCTTGAGCCCCAGACTTGAGTCTCCTCCAGAGCTATTTTTAGAAGCTGGAACCTGCCAACAGTGGGGCAGGCGGGGCAGGCGGGAGCTGAGGGACGTGGCAGTTTGGCCAGGCCTCCGGCAAGGCTTCTCCAAGCCCCGTAGCCTCCCAGGGGAAGCAAGCCCTCTGGGCAGCAGGTGAACCCACACGTGGTGCCAGGAAGAGGGCCGAGCACCTCCTCGCCCCTGTCAGGACCTATCAGTGCCCACCTTGCCCTCATGCAGATAAGGGCTAGAGGCACAGGTCAGAGGGCTCCGGTGGCCCGACCCCAGACCCAGGGCTGAGGGCAGCTGGCTACTTCTGCTGCCAAGATGAGTGACTGCAGCAGCCCTGTCAGCCAGCAAGTGCTTTTATTTTTGTTGTTGGTTTCTTTCCCCCCTTAGAAAGACAAAGGCACCAGCAGCCAGCAGCGAAAAGCTCATTAGGGAAACGGAATCCCCAGAGAGCTGCTGAGTCTCTGCTAATCAGAGGCTACTCAGCTTTGCACCTGAGGCCCCATTAGCAGGACTTGGAGACCTGGGGAGGGGGCCAGGGGACAGTCAGCGCCTGAGAGGAGGAGAGTGAGAAACCACCTCAAGACCTGCGCTCGTGCGCGCGCTCTCTCTCTCTCTCTCACACACACACACACACACACACACACACACACACACAAAGCTTCCTCCCACACTGGAGCGAACAGCACATAGCACAGGCCAGGCAGGGCAGGAGGCTGCTGTCCTCCCAACCTCCTTTCCCTCACAACTGGCTGTCTAGGGAATGGGTGAATGAACTCAGAAACACATCCAGTTTACCCCCACGCAGTGAATAAACTTCCAAAGCAGCCCTGACCCTGTATGGACTAAGGTGGGAGGCACTAGGCCAGCTGGCATCAAGAGGCATCAAGGGCAGGTGTCAGGAACAGGGACAAGGAGACCCCTCCCTATCTCCTCACTGTGTGCTCTGCCCTGTGCCCTGACCACCTCCAGGCAGCTTGGCTGCTGGTCTCCCCTTTCTGCAAAATGGCCAGTTCCCTACTGACAGGGGCCGGCACCCCACTCTGATGCATCCAGTCCACCCCGTGTCCAGGGCTCTCACATTCCTCCTCTGGAGTGCCACAGCATCAGGAATGATCACCTCCCCTTTCCTCCAGACCAGGACGCACCTGAGGGCCAGATCCATTCCACCCAGGCTCCAAGCAGCTCAGATGAGGAGGGCAAAATCCAGGTAGGTACAATGTCCCCCATGCCTGCCACAGTAGACTCACAGGAGCTCCCTCAGAGTGGCCTCACACAGATACACTGCCCTTGGGAGTACTAGCTGCACATGAAGAGCGTCTGCCCTCAGCTTCCTGGTGACCCGGGGTGACTCCGTCCTCCCTTCCCAGCCAAGCACCAGATGGATATTGCTCCAAGGGTCTAACTCTTTCTGGCCCCAGCCTTGTTGCTTGCGCCCTTAGCTTCCTGGGTGCCAGGGCCCCTCCTCCCAGCCCAGCAGACCATGACCCTGGAATTAAGAGAGGGTATTTTCCTGAAGGCTTATGAAGGCTGGACCTTTTAATGTGGGTACAGACGCACAAACCAAGATGTTTATTGCCGTGCTGTCCACAATAAAAACGCAAGCGAGGGGCTGGAGCGGTGGCTCAGCGGTTTCGGCGCTTGCCTGGCAAGCACGAGGACCCGGGTTCAAACCCCAGCACCACGTACACAACTAAGTGTTGGAGCAACCAAGGCCATGTGAAAAACTAAATAAAGTTGTTTCTCTCTTTCTCTGTCTCTCTCACTGTCCCTCTCTCTTTAAAAAAAAAAAAAACGCAAGCGATCAGACCACCTAGGACCCACCTTCAGGGGAGGCAGCAACAGCAAAACTGAGAGCAGCCATTCCTATCAGGCTCAGGGAGAAAATCTTAAAAACTAACAAAATGCTTTTCTTTTAGCTTTCCTTGCTCCGAGACTTTGTTGTGTACGTGGTGCTGGGGTTTAAACTCGTGTACTGGCACATGCCAGGCAAGCACTGTAACTGCTGAGCCTCTGCTCCAGTCCTATTAAAATGCTTTTGATATCTACTGTTGTTTTTACAACTTCAAAATGCAAAAGCACATGTACAAATCTGTGAAAGACAGAATCTGCCAGACAAAATATGCCAAGGTTTCAGTGATTACCCCTTGATTGGGAATTTCATCTCTAAACTTTCCTCATAAATTATGCTTTTTCTTTTCTTTTTTTTTAAGGGCTGAGGACTGAACGCAGGTCCTTGCGCATGCTAGGCAAGCACTCTGCCACTGAGCTAAATCCCCAATCCCAAATTATGCATTTTTTTTTTTTTTACAGCAAACAAGCATCACTTTCATGATCATAAAGTAAAAGCAGATGCAATGAAGGCTGCCCAGACCAGGAGTGATGAGGCCTGGGTCCAAGGCACGGAACTCCCCTTCCAGCTCAGGGTCCTTGGGACAGAGGTCTGGGCAGAGGGGCTTGGCCAGGTGAAGCCCTGAAGCAGTCTGAGAGCAGCCCTTAGCCCAGCCCCCTTGGTTGCACCAGCATAAGCTTCACTGCAGAGAGGAGGGAAAGCAGTGTGCTTGGTGGCTGGAGTATGGACCACGCGTGCATTCCCTCATGATGTGGGTTGTATATGCATGGACCACGGTGTATCACGAGGCTCACTGGTAGGCACTGCTTCCTGCCCCCTCCTACAGTCAGTTGAGAGGAGACCCACTAGCATGGGCTGTCCCAAACTAACATGGTAGGCTTCTGTTGCCCACCTGCCTCTGGCCAGATGGCTGAAGGAACACATAGGTTAAGAAGTGAGAGCCAGTGAAGCAGGGTCCCCTAGTGGTCAGGCTAGAGAGCCAGGATCCATAGAACTCCATATTCTGCCTGTCAGGTTTCCCGGGAGCCAGGCAGCTCTGTGGGTAGGATTGGAATGATACTACCTGCTAACTTATGACTCAGCTACTACCAGTGAGGTCACCCCCTCAACCCTGGGCAGTTCTAAGGACAGAGATCACAGCTGAGTGTCCACTTGGCCACTATCTCTCCAGATACAGGTGGCTCTGGACTAGATGTGGTAAAACCATGAAGCAGGGCCGGGATCAAGGAAGCTGAGCCAGCTGAGCCTGGGCTACTTCTAAGGGCCACTGTGCCCATCACCTGGCAGCTATTCCCACCTAGGGCCTCCAGAGCATCTACCTGGCTGTTAGGGTGTTCCCTGTTGGTATGGTCTGGGTCTCAGGGTCCTCTTAGTTGAATGTAATGGAGGGGCAGACAAGGAGGAAACCAGGAGAGCTAGACATGGAAACTCTATCCTCAAAGTCTGGAAGACACCGGCTTTACTCTTGAAGGCAGCTCAGGTCAGGTGAAGGTGAGAAAGAGTCAGAAGCAGCCAGGGGGTCTTGGCTCCCGTTTTAGTCCTGCCTCCTTCCAAGGGCAGACGGATGGGGGCACAGGGGCACGCAGGTGGGGAAATGAGGGTGCTAGGCTCCTAGCCGGAAACCCAGAGGTTTTGTCCCACAGCGGAAAAGGGTTGGCCTGTGGAGCCAGGGACAACCAGATGAACCTGGTCGCCACTTAGGGGCTGACACACAAATCTAGAAGACTCACAGAGCCCCTGAGCACAATGACATCCCTCTCCCTTATCAGGGTCCAGAAGGCTACAGGGACCAGAGCCTGCTGAGGGTGCTGCAGGTGCCCTCCAGCCCTTCTTCCATAGGGGAGTCTCGATCAGTGAGACAAGGCACACGACCACCCGACAAGGCTGCACTGCCCATCTCCTGTGCAGCTGGGGGGCGCAGGAAGTCCTGGCCCACAGGAGGGCAGAGCACTAGGTAATCTCTGGGAAGGATCTTCAGGCAGGGGACAGCCTCTTGTCCTTCCCTTCTTTTCCTACTGGCCAGAAAGTGGATGTGATGACTGGAGTCAGGCAAGCACCACATCAGTTCTGGCCTGATCACCTCCAGGTATGGTTCATGGGAGAAGAAAATAAACACCCCTGTTGTCAGGGTGCACACCCCAATGAACACACCACTCTCCATTCTCCCCTTCACACAATGCCCCAAACCTCACACCCTCTTCCTGGGTTCCCAGCCCCAGTCAGGGGCCTGCTCTGCTCGGCTGCACCTTCCACTCTGGTTAGAATGACTGGTGGGGGGTGCTAGGCAAAGAACCCAGGGGCGCCTAGCCACTAAGTTACATCCCTGGTCTTTAGTTTTTTGTTTGTTTGTATGTATGTATGTATATATGCATGCATGCATGTATGTTTTTTTTTTTTCAGGGCTGAGGACCAAACTCAGGTACTTGGGCGTGCTAGGCAAGTGCTCTGCCACTGAGCTAAATCCCAACCCCTTTTTATTTATTTTTGAGACAGGGCCTTGCTAAGTTGCCAAGGCTGGCCTTGAACTTGCAATCCTCCTGCCTCAGCTTCCAGAGCCACTGGGATTACAGGCACGCACCACCACGCCTGGCTGGTCAGAATGCTTTTGTCTAGACGTGGATTAGGGCAGTCCCTGGTGCTCGTGCTTCACTTGCCAAGCCCCACTTGCCCACCTAGTACGCAGGATGCTTCTCTGTGCCTCCAGGTCCACCACACGCTACACCCTCCCACTCGAAGTGTTACCTCCAAGACCAGCTCACTCACTCCCTGTTCATGCCCATCTGTACCAGATGAATGAACACATTCCCCAAATACCTCCCACCTTGGCCTCAGACCAAATGCACTGCCACTGCTGTCATGCAGGAACCTGAGACGGCAGGGTCCTACTATACCCAGAAACCAGGGCTTGTGCCCTAAAACCTCACTGGGCTGCATAGCTACATCAAAATGGCCTTACCTTTGCTGGTGGCTTCATCCCATCCCAGCTGCGGGTGTCCATGGACGGAGGGACCTGGTAGATGTCATGCCCTATGCCAGCAGAAGGTGGCACTTGGTAAATGTCCTGGGCAGGACTTCCAGGTCCTGGGGGCACCTGGTAGAGGTCAGTAGCTGGGCTGGAAAATGGGTGATGGGACGTCTGCTTGGCCGGGGGTGACTGGAACTGTGGGGTTGGCCCAGGAGATTGGTAGAGGCCTTGCTGAGCCTTGCTGGGTGTGGGTACCAGGTAGACGCTGTCAGGCTGGGGCTGGTATGCAGTGGGGAGCATGGGTGTGTACTGGGAAGCTGGGGGTGCCGCAGGGTGGAGGCCCTGTGAGAGGCCGGGCTGGGGCTGGGCTGGGGTGGTAGGTGGGCCAGGCCCAGGCCCTGCTGGCTTCTTGTCGTACATGCCCACCAGGATCTTGAGGCGGTTCCCGGGCACGATGCCCTGGCGCCCATGCAGTGAGCAGAGCCACCAGCCATCCAGGCCCTGTGTGTCCCGTTCCAGCACGGTCATGATGTCACCCTTACGGAAGGAGAGCTCATCCGGGGATTCAGCCACATTGTCATAGAGGGCTTTGGCCAGCACATTCTGAGGAAAGAGGACACAGGTGGGCATGAGAAGGATGGCTACAGGCAGGCAACCAGCACCCTTGCAATCAGGGTAGCATCTGGCTTTGGTTCTGGAGAACAAACAAACAAATAAGGCCTCCAAAGTTGACTGCAGCAACCACCGTCACACCTGAGATGGCCTTGAAGATGCTCCTAAAAACACTCCTGCATCACACGCCAGCCTGTGCCGCACCAGGGAGCGCAGCAGTGATAATTACAGCTACGGGGTTATGACACGGCAAATGATGATCCCAGGAGACATAAGGATGAGAATGATTTGACAAAAAACATAGCTTCTTTTGTTCTTTCTTTCTTTTTAGTACCAGGGGTGCTTAACCACTCAGTCACACCCCCAGTCCTTTTTCAGTATTTTCTTTTTGAGACAGGGTCTTGCTAAGTTGCTGAAGATGGCTCAAGGCCTCCTGAGTTGCCAGGATTACAGACTTGTGTCACTGTGCCCAGCAAAACCATAGCTTCTCAAGATAAAAACACAGAAAAAGTGAGATAAAATTTCCTAAGTCCATCTACCAAAAACCAGCAATTAATGGAGAAACTTCAAACACCTTCCCTTAAGGTTGAGAAGAAAATACGATGCTCTACCTGCTCCAGCCCCAGAGTGCAGCCCTGTTGCCCTGGTCGGTGCGACACACCCAGAGGAGAACAATGGCAGGGGGTGGGGAGGTGTGCACACATCACAGGGGACAGTCACCCTCTGCACACCACCTGATCATCCACGGAGAGCCCACAAACGAGAGCAAGAACAGACACTGCTGAGGAACGCCACAGCAAAGACAACAGGAGAGCCACCAACATAGCCAGGCATGGTGACACACCAGTAATCCCAGCCACTCAGACCCTCAGTAATTTAGTGAGACCCTGCCTCAAAAAACAAAACAAAAACAAAAACAAACAAACAAAAAACTGACCCTAGAAGCTATCCAGGAACTAATGAAGCAACACGGCATAACTGCAGGAGAAAATGTGTAAGTCCTATCGAAGCTGTAGATGAAAAACGAGTGACGGAAAAACCTAGAGTTCACGCAGAGAGGACATGACACTGCAACAAGGCCACTTGCCCAAGCTCTTCTCTTTTTCCTAATTTATGTATATATGAAGACTGAGGGACAGTAAGAGGGAAGAGAGACAAAGAGAATCAATTTTTTGTTTAGTTTTTTCCTGCTCCGACACTTTGTTGTGTACATGGTGCTGGGGTTCAAACCAGCGTCCCTGCACTTGCAAGGCGAGCACTGAAACCACTGAACCACGGCTCCAGCCCTGGACAAAGCTTTCTTAGGACAGTGATGCCTCTTATCCCCAGTTTTGCTTTCTGTGATTTCGTCTAAAAACATTAAATAGAAATAAGCACCCTAGTAACCAATGAGCAAGCTGCCTTAGTGCCCAGATTATGACCTCGAAGCACCCTGTTCTACTAAAAGAAACTAGGGCTTCCTGGAGAAATGCATGATCCAGGTATGGAGTAGGAATCACAAGATGAACTGGAACATCTTTTTTTTTTTTTAAAGAAAGAGGGGACAGAGAGGGCGGGGGGAGGAGCAATCTTTATTTAGTTTTTTCATATGACTGTCATTCCTCGGACACTTCACTGTGTACGTGGTGCTGGGCTTTGAACTCACGTACTTGTGCATGCCAGGCAAGCGCCGTAACCGCCAAGCCACCGCTCCAGCCCCAAACTGCAACATCTTGACCTACCACAGAACTGGAAAGTTACTGAGGACATTGGACCAAAGGCTGAAGGTCCATTGTGAAAAAAGCTTCCATGGGTTGAAGAAGAAACAAGTTGAGTGTTAATGAGGGTAATGTTTAAATACATTTAAATTCATGAGTTCATAATATTTAAAAAGAAAGCTAACTGGTCACCTGAGGACAACAGATGACCAATTCATTATTGTGAAAACCATGTAAGTAGAACTATTTATCTTGCCTTTCCTTTATGAACTATACAACTGGCTAATAAATAAAGACAATGGAATAAATTAGAATATCACCAACCTAAAAAAAATAAATAGAAATAAGCAATCCACAAATTTTAAATTGTGCACCATCCTGAGGAGTGTGAAGAAATCTCACACCATCCTATTCCATTCTGCTTGGGCCACGAATCACCCATTTGTCCAGTATCCCTACACTGCATGTGCCACCCACCCTTGGTCACTTGGTTATCAGGCCCACTGTCAAGGTAAGGCAGGACTGTGTTCAAGTAACCCTTGTTTTACTGAACAGTGGCTCTGAAGTGCAAGAGGAGCAATGCTGGCAATTTGGATATGTCAAAGAAAAGATGTAAAGTGCTTCCTTTAAGTTTAAAGGTGAAAGCATTATACAATGTTTTAAGAGAAAGACCACATTTATATAACTTTTATTACAATATTGTTTATAATTTTTCTGTTATTGCTAATGTCTTACTGTTCCTAATTTATGTCAAAATTTATTAGAAGTATTATATGTATAAGAAACTACAGGGGCTAGAGTGGTGGCTCATCGGTTTCGGCGCTTGCCTGGCAAGCACAAGGACCCAGGTTCAAACCCCAGCACCACGTACACAACTAAGTGTTAGAGCAACTAAGGCCATGTGAAAAACTAAAGTTGTTTCTCTCTTTCTCTCTCTCACTGTCCCTCTCTCTTAAAAAAAAAAAGAAAGAAAGAAAAAGAAACTACATAGTACACAGAGGGTTCAGTGCCACCTGAAGTTCCCAGGATCCATTGGGGGATCTTCCCATAATAAGGAGGAAAGAGTGCAAATTCATGATTATAATAAAAATGCCAACAGTGTTTTCTTATTTGTTGTGGTACTGGGGATTGAACCCAAGGCCTCCCACATTCTAGGGAAGGGCTCTACCATTGAGCCACATTCCCAGCCTTTTTATTTTACTTGGAGACAGGGTCTTGCTAACTTGCCCAGGCTGGCCTTGAACTTGCGATCCTCCTACTTCAACCTCCCAAGTAGCTGGGATTATAGGAATTTGCCATCATACCTGGCTTTATTTTTTGAGAAACTTGACCAAAGGGGGAAAAATTATTTTAGAATGAAATGGAGGAATAGTGGTCTACGAACATGAAGGGCACAGTGGCACCCCGTTCGCAACATGCCCAACTCTAAGTGGCCCTGGGAGCAGACACAGGGACCAAAAAGCAATGGGGAAAGGCAGTGACAGCAGGAAACTACCACCCCACATTACAGGCAAAAGTGATTAAAACCTAAGCGTAGCTAGCTGGTTGTGTACTGGGGCCCATGCTTGTATTTCCAGTGAGTTAGGAGGACTACAAATTCAAGGCCAGCCTGGGCAACTTAGTAAGACCCTGTCTAAATAAATAAATAAATAAGAACTGGGGATGTAGCTCAGCGGGAAAGTGCCCCAGGGTTCAATCCCCAGTATTGCTAGAGACAGAGACAAAGAGAGGGTGAGGGAGAGAGAACCTAAGTGTAAAAGGTTTGACTCTGCAGTGAACAAAGTAACTGATCATGCCAAGCACAGTGGTACACACCTGTAATCCCAGCAACTTGGGAGGCTGAGGCAGCAGCTCACAAGTTCAAAGCCACTTCAGCAACTTAGCAAGACCCTGTCTCAAAATAGGGCTGGAGATGTGGCTCAGTGGTTAAGTGCCCCTGGGTTCAATTTTTTAAAAAAAGTAATTAATCATGAATTTGTACAAGTTCCTACAATCAACAAGGAAAAAACAAGAACACTCACAGAAAACACCACAAACATGAAGAATTACCCAAAAGGAAACCGAATGGGCAAGGTCTGCTGGAGGATGCTCCGAGTTCCATCAAGTAGAGAGGTCACAGCTGAGATCCAACTACGGTCCACTAGGTGTCCCACTAGTGGGACACCCTGGACATGAACGTGAAGGGAGCTCATCGACCCTACAGACCTCAGGAGCACCCAGCTCCCGGGTGCTTGCCCACCACTGCATAGGACCAGGACCACCTGGCTCCTCCTTCTTGGTTTAAGAAACAGAAGATGGATGGTCCAGAGTCCTTCCTATAAATACCACAAATGTCTGCAAAACTACAGCCTATATATTTCAAAGACAATTATCCAGGGACAGATCCCAGAATATTACATTAACTAACATGGGTGCTTCTGGGAGACGGAGGGGGACAATCATCAGGAATGAACAGCGAAAATGAAATGAAAGGGGACCTTGCAGGGACCTAGAGCAGCCACACCCCTGTAGTGGAGCTCTTAATAATTCCCACAACCACCCCACAGGTGGGCCTTGCTATGGTCCTAATATAGCTGGCAGGTCCTCCTGGAGCAGGGACATGTGCTCCCTGTGGACCAAGAGCCAAGCTACGTAGGTCATGTGACTAGAGGCAGGAGGATCACAGCACAGGCAGACCGGAAGCAGACTGGTACTGGGCATAAGAGCCTGGCAGGGAGGCTTTGTGGTCTTCCATTGCCACTCATGTGGTCTTCCTGCCACTGTCCTCCTAGTCCAGGTGCCAGGCTCAGGCTGGACCCAGAGACAGCACAGAAGACAGGAGTGTAGCAAGTACCTGGATGAGATGAAGTTGGGGCTTCAATGGCTCTAAGACACCAAAGAACTGTGTGCTCACACCGATAAGCCAGGCCCCTGAGGGCTGGCAGAGACCCCACCAGGCAGGGCTGAGCATTTAGGGAGGCCAGAGCTCCTTCTGGGCTTCATAGCAGCCTGGTCTCAGTTCTGGTATGAAGACGCACAGCCAGGGCTGAACCTGCCACAGAAAACCGACTGGCTCTGGCTCTGGCTGTGGCTACTCACTTCTCTGTGTACTTCCCCAAGTCCCCACTGTCCTGTGGAGTCAAAGAGGAGCTGGAACTTCAGGTGGCAGGAAGGGCCACGGGGCCAGGTGAGAGTGTGGGGCAGGAAGTGGCAGTGGGGCTCCTGGCCCTAAAGCAAAGATGAAGTCTGGGGAAGGGAGGGTACCTGCCTCCCTCCACACCAGCAGCTGAGCCCCACGTGCCCTTCTGAGCTCCATCTCCCTGATCTTTTGGTCCACCATACTGAGCAGATGGAAGAGGACGACAGCAACCTAGGGAGAGGCCCTGGCAGGCAGTGGGTGCTCCAGGGCCAGCCACAGACCTTTTGGCCAAGCTACTTGCTTGCCTCAAATGCTGAGAACTCATTTCTCCAAGGCAGCTCAGAGACTCAAACCCAAGAAAGAGCCAAAGGCCAGAGAATTAGAAGGCAAGAGAAATGAGGCCCAAGAGAGAAGCCAGGACCTGCAGGCAGCCCAGGGAGAACAGAGCCTGGGCCATTCACCTCAGTTCCAAGGTGAGCACCACCAAGGGCAGAGCCCCTACTCCAGTTAGGGACTGTCCAAGCCACGACCACAACGGAACTGAAAATGCACTGGAGAGTCAATTATGCCTCAATGAAACATCCTTCAAAAACTGTAAATGAGGGCTGGAGCAATGGCTTAGCGGGAGAGTGCTTGCCTGGTTCAAACCCCAGGAGCACATACACAACTAAGTGTAGGAGAAACAAAGGCCAGATGAAAAATAAATAAAAATGATTCTCTCTTCCTCTCTCTTTAAAAAAAATAAACAAAACAACAACCACCACCACCACAACAACAAAAATCCCTATAAATGTGGTAAGGGTCAGACCACCACTGGTAACATTCAAGACAATGGGGGAGTACTTTCTCTTATCATTTTGCAGGAGCAGGCAGGGGAAAGACCTGCCCTCTAGCCCACCAAGGCTCCTTGCCCCCACCCCCAGGCTCACAGCAAGAAGCAGATTTCCCAAATATGGTCTACAGCCTGTCTCTAGGAATCACATCCTGTCAGGGGGTGGGACAATCAGGACACCCTCTCCTAGTGACCCCAGAACACAGAACTGCCTGGATGGGTCCCCCAGCCCCTGCCCTGGTGACCACAGGAAGTGCCAGCAGAGTGAGTCACGGGAAAATTCCCCTCCAGCCAAGTCAGGGGTGGGGGGTGCAGACAGAGGGGACTGCCCACTGGAGGTCCCTCACCTCTCAGGAGGACAGCCCAGGGAAATCTGACAGAGGCCCCACTGGGCAGGGCCAGGCACTCAGGCAGCCTGACGAGGGGCAAAGTGAGGAAGGACAGAGGGCAACATCCATTGAGGGACGAGGAAGCCCAGGGGAGTTCTTGGGGCCTCTGGCCTCCTAGGGCTGCCCCTCTCCAGCAGGAACTCCTGAGCAGGTCAAGCGTACTTCGACTGTGCAGTGTGGGCAGCTGCAGCCAGGCTGGGCAGCACCTCACAGGTGCTCACCTGTATCAGTCAGGATGCTCCAACCCAGAGCTCCCTCGGTAGCCTCTCCCAGCCCTGCTGATACTCAACCTACCAACTGCTCCAGCTGGCCATGCACCTGCCCTTTCAGCCTCTCTGCTTCCCCTGCTGCTCCTAGAGCCATACTTCTCTTTGCTTCTCTCTCCAGGCACTAAGCAGCCCTTTAGCCCTCTCCCTCTCACTGTTGTGTGACACTGGGAAAATCCCTTTGACTCTGATCACCAGATCTTCTCTCTGCTCTGATGACAGCCCAGGGTTCACTAGATTGTTGGTGGTGCTGGAGGTAGGACCAGGGCCTCACATCTGCTGGTAAGCAATCTACCACTGAGCTACACTCCTAGCCCCCAAGACTGCTCTTTTATTTAACAAAATTTTCTCCTGGGGCTGGAGCAGTGGCTTGGTGCATGTGCGAGTATAGGGGTTCAAACCCCAGCACCTACGTATGCAGCTAAGTGTCGGAGCAATGAAAGCCATGCCAAAAAGTCAATAAAAATTGATTCTCTCTCACTGTCCTTCTCTCTTAATTAAAAAAAAAAAAAAAAAAAAAAAAAAGATTCGCCTGGCTCCTGCTCTTGCCAAGCTCCTAGACAGTGTAGCTCCACAAGTTCCTGTCAGCGCAGGGCTTCCATTACAGCAGGGCAGGAAGACATCAAACAACAGCATGCCACGGCTAAGGGGTATAGCTTGGTGGCACAACACTTGCCTGGCACACTTCTAACCCCAGTATGACAGACAGACAGACACACACACACACACACACACACACACACACACACACACACACAGATGGACTTCCCAAGGAAGAGATACTACTGGTGACTCATACCACAGAAGAATATGTGGGCCAAGGACAGGCAAGAGGCAAGGTGCTGAAGCAAGGTCGAGGTTGAGGAAGACAGACTGTGACCTGGGGTGGCAGGTAGGCAGGGGTTGATCACAAAGGCAGAATCTCATGTGATGATGAATGGATGGCTCAATAAATGTCATCCAAATAGGGCTACAGCCAGTTAGCCTAGATAGGGCACCTGTGCGTTCCTGCTCTGGACATGCTTCCAACCCCCAGTCTGCTCTCCTGGGACCCTGTATGTGGAAGATCACAGGGAACCTGTATGAAGACCCAAATCAGAGGAGGGAGCCTCCTGAGCCCACTTTCCCAGGTTCCCTCAGTGCTGTGTGCAGTCCTTTGGCGCAAGCTGGGCCAATCAGGTGCTTCCACCTGATTGGTGCTTCCATTCTCATAGCAGCACAACTGGGATGTAGGAGGGGTGTAGTCAGGGCATAAGTGCCAGGCCAGGCAGATGCTGTCAGGTATCTCTGTCCAAGGCACCATGGAGGTTGCTGCCCAACCGGCCCACCTCTGGGCACCGCATTCCTGCCTCTGCATCCAACCACTCCTCCAGGAAGGCTCCCATGACTCTCAGGGAGCACCCAACCCCTTTCCCTCACCTTATAGTACTGACTGACGTCTTGTCACTGCCTAATCCATGGCCCCTGACCCTGGTACAAGGAGGGATGCCTTTTCAGTGGAACCCCAGGGGCACATACACCAGGCCTGGCACAGGATGTGCCACAGCTAGCGCCTGCCAAGCTGGTCTGATGCTAGAACTCCCCAGCAGGGCTCACTCCAAACAATATCCGGAGCTGACAGGGTTACCCCATGGTCTGCCGGGCTCCAAGAATGGCCCTCATTACCTCCGGGGCCATCAGGCCCTCAGACGTGGGAATAGCAGAGGGAGAAAGGCAGCCATCTGATGGGTATTCAGCCTCCTCCTGGGCTCTGCCAACTGCCTCGAAGGGCCCTGAAGTGCTGTGTGTACTTCCAGATTCCAACTCTTGAGGGGTACAGGCTGGAGGCTAGAGTGCTGACAGGAGATGATGGTAAGGTTTCCTCTCCAGGAGCCCCGGAGCAGGGCCAACCTGGCTGACTGTGAAGGACCGCAGCTCTCCACATCTGGTCTGTACTCAGCAAGTATGTTCTTAGCACCCAGAAGCCAACCAGAGGTGGGAGTCAGCAGAAGCACACATGCCAATGGCCCATAGTGACACCACTGACAGGTTTCTAATGAAAACAAACAGTACATTTACCCAGGCCAGAGACAGCACTTTCAATCACAGTGATCATCTCATTTAACCCTCAAAGTGACCCTAGGAGATAGTAGGATTATCCACGTCTTATAGATGTGGCAACAGGCTCAAAACAGGTACCTGACTTGTCCAGGGTTGGAGTCAGGAAGCAACAGAGGTAGATCTGGGGTTTTAAGATAGAGCGGAGCTGGGAACTCCTAAGGCCTAGGTTCATGGAATCCAGGAACTGAAATTTCACAAGCCTTTTCACTCCTGCCTCATCCACCCCCAATACATGTGCATGTACACACAATCACTCATCCACCCACCCCGGGCACAGAGTACCACATACAGCAGGCACTCAGGAAACACTGGCTCCCTTCATACCCAGAATCACTACAGACGTGGGCCAAGTTTATTTCTGGGATATTCTGTTTGCCTGTCCCAAAGAGCCCCCAGTGGCCAATGGATACAGCCCCACAGTGCATGTGGCCAACTGGCAGAAGCACTTACAACCCGTCTTATGGGGCTCTACCTGGGGGGCAAACAGCCACAGACCCACTGGACTGGGTCCTGATCACCCTACCTCATCCTGCCCCGGCTCTAATGGTGCTCCAAGGGATGGGGCCTCTTCCCTTCCCTGCCCAGAGGTGCAGGGTAAAACTCTGGGACCAGCCAGCCTCAGCAGCATCCTCCCCTAACACTCCATGAACGATTTGGTCAGCCAGGGTATGGGCTCAAGTCTTTGGTGCTCGTTTGGCAGGGAGCGAGAGTGTGGAAGAACCACACTCTTCACTCTTGTGAAGTCCCACATTCAGAAATTATTTCAAGGGGAGCATGGCTCCAGCCCTGCCTTGCCTCAGGACTATGCGAGGCTTAAGGAAAAAACAGAGGAAGTGTGGGAGTCCTCAGTTCCATGGCTGACACTCAGAAACCAGAGGAAGATCTGTAGAAAGAAGGAATGACAAGGCACCTGAGCAGTGGCCACCGCCAGGGGCTCCCCTGCATAAGCACAGCCTGGCCTTGGCTGCAGCAGCAACCATAAAAAAAAACTTTGTATCTAGGGCCAGCCATGGGCCAGAAAGCATGTCCCTGACCCAACTCCTGCCAAGGAGCCACAGGCACTGTCCTTGGAAGGCTGGCAGGAGAGGCGGCCTGAAGATGGCCCTCCCGCTTCAGGATGTGGCATCTACAGCCCCTAGCACACCATGAGAGGTGGGGACTATCCACTACTCTCCTTCCCTGGTCCTGGACTCTGATGGAGGACTTGTGAAATTCTGTCTTGGGTTCATTTTTGTGATCAGGTATCTCAGCAGACAGTTTAGCACAAGGCTGACTCTTCACTTCAGAGACAGCTCGGTCCTAGAATAGGGGTAAATCTCCAATCCTAGATTTATCATCATGGAGGGAGTCCAGGGGCCACAAGCAGAAGGGACAACAGGAACTTCACTCTGTACAAGGTCTTTGGTTTCTTCATCTTTACTTCAAAAGTCCTAAGGAGTTCTGCTACTCTCCAGGCCTAAGTGACAGCTTTCAACGGCCCCTAACGCAGCACCATGTACCTGAACAGGGAAGGGGAGAGATGTCACAAAAAGTGGGGTTCTACAGCTTAAAAAACACACCAAACTCCCAATTTCTGGGATGTACTGTGGGGATGGGGCAACCCATGCCCCATCCTTCACCTAGAGGTAGGAAAGAGGGCAGTAAGACACAGGTGGAGCCAGGGTCTCTCTAAGTGTTCAAGGGACCAGAAAGAGCCAATGGAAGGCACAGTTCTACCCCCTTGGAGTGAGACCACCCTGTACTCTGGACCCTGAAGAACAGAGAATTGTCCAGTGTATTTGCTGGAGAACAAGCCAACTAACCAATCCCATTCCCCACACTTCAAAGTCTGACTTTAATACTAGAATCTTTTGGTGGGGAGGGGGTGCTACCAGAAGGCGGCTCCACCAACCTAGCACCCCCTCAAGGACCAGAGCTCCTCCATTCCCATATAGGAAGTGGAGGCACATAATTTGCAGCACATGGAAACTAGGTTCTGACTGAATTTCCTTCTCTGTGCCTCAGTCTCCTGCTCTGTACCATCCACATAACTGGTATGGGGTGGGAGCAGGGGAGCAGCCATTCAGGGACCTTTCCCAGGGACGGAAAGGTCTGCCTTTAGTTCATTTCCTTGGTTAACCCCAGGCAGAAGGCACCAGCCCACAGCACTCACACTCCTGCCAGAGGCCCCAGCCCTCCTCCCCGCAACCAAAGGTGACTTTCCTGGCAGAACCTGCAACTGCCCTGCCAGGACTCCACCCTGCTCCACTGGGCTCTTTCTATGCCCTGGGCAAAAGAGAGTTGGTTGCTAATGTCGGGTGTGCCAGCGCTCCTCCCCAAGGGTTCACTTCCCTACAGGCTCCACCTGCGCCTGGGCCCCAATCCTTCAAGGGCCCACACCTGCTCTTCTGAACTGCCAGCTCTCTGCCCCCAGCATCCAGCTAACCACCTGGGGAAAGGAGGGTGTGTCCTCCAGTCCAGGACTGTTGGAAACCTCCTCACCTGGCTGAAACCAGCAAGGAAAAGATGCAGGGTCTTTCCGTGAAGGTGACCAAGGCACAGCAAACCCCAGGAGTGTCTCACCGCTGGGGTGCAGAGAACGCAAACCAGGTTTCTTAACACCATGTGAGTGCCTCGTGGATGGGAAAGGGAGCTGCTGCCCCCAGTCTGGAATTCTCAACACCCCCCACCCCGGGCCCGCCCGCTTGTAAATCTCTGCTTCCTCGACCCCTCAACGCATCAGTGAGGAGCGGGGAGCCCGGGCTCCCGATACCAGACCTCAGCCCCGCCCCTACCCGGATCCCGTCGGCCGCTGGGACTCCGGGGCTGCGCAAGGTAAAGGGGACACCCTAGCTCTGTGGGCTGTCCAGCCAAGGCATTCCTAGACACGGTCCCCCACGCCCCCATGTCTACGTTTCGCAACCCGACTTTAGCCCCTGCCGTGGATCCCTCCTCTAGGGATCCGGCTCCCACAACCCTTGAGCAAACCGCCAGATAAAGGCCCAGGCGCACCGCCCCGGTTCCCGGAATCCAGCGCCAGCGGGCTGGGATGAATCATTAACCGGCCGGGGACTGGAGCTCCGGCCGCGCCGACTTCCAGACGATGCCAAGCACTTGCTCATCCTGCCTTCGATCCCTAGCCCCCGGGCGATCGAGAGCCCCCAAATCAAAAAGATCGAAGAAAGAACCACCACCCAACCTGGAAGTGCAACTCCACGACCTCAAGGGACCTTGGACCGCTCCTCACAATCGCGGAATGAGGCTCAGAGGCTGGGCGCAGAGGCCCAAGGTCACACAGCAGACTGTCACCGGCAGGGGGAGAGCGGGCCGTCCGCCAACAACTTTCCCGGATCCAGGAACTTTCCTGCCGGCCAGCGGCCCCTGCGCTCGGCCCTTTCAACTGCCCCCGCGGCCCTTCGGCTCTGGGCTCCTCCGCAGTGCCTGTTCCCGGCACCCGGCCAGCGCAGGAACAGACAGGTCCGGGATCGCGGACCCCGGTTGGGACGCGCACCCGGCGAGTCTCCTGCAGCCAGCGGCTCCCAGGACCCGCAGGTCCGGCAGGAAATGCCACTCGCTTAACCCTTTCCCGCCCGGGTGCGAGCAGGGCAGCCGCTGGCCAGCCGGTTCGCAGAGTCCAGGCGTGCGCGCGGACCCCACCTCTTCGCCAGGAGCAGATGCCGGGCTGTGCCTGCCGCACTCACCAGATAGTTCATGGTGTCCCCCGGCCGGAGGCCTCGGCTCCCCGATGGAGCGCACAGCGACCAACCCGGGCCTTGCGTACTCGGGGATCTAAGCGTGCGAGCTGCCGCCCCGGCCCGGATGCCGGTCCCGCAGCCTCAGCCACTGCCTCCGCCACCCGGAGCCGGTCCCACCTAGCTCCGCCCGCCGCCGCAGTCTGGCCGGCCCAGCCCGGCTCCCGGCATGCCCGGTCGCGCGCCCATTGGCCGCTGAGACTCCCCATGCAAATGAATCGCCTGCCCGGGGGGCTCAGGCGCGCGGCGAGCGGCGGGGGAGGGGGGGCGCGGAAGCGCGCGGACACCAGCCCGCCCAATGGGACACCGTCCCCCACCCCCCGGGGCTCTAGGCCGCGGTCCGGAGCCGGCCTTCTAACCTACCGCACGAAACATCCCTTTCCCTCCAAACTCAGATCCCTGCTTCCCACTGCGGGCGAAAACGCGCTCCTTGAAGGTCTACTCAAAAGCCTGCGCTTCTGAGAAGACTGCCGGGATTGCCTTCGCCGGCAAACTGGATGCGCTGCAGACCCCTCCTCGCCCCCTCTAGCCATCCGCCTCAAGTCGACTTTACCCTTTCCCACCCACCAAACTCTGGACATTCCACGCGTGTCTATCGGATTATCCGTCTCAGATCTGAATCTAAATGTCAAGGGGAGGAAGCGTGCCCCAGCCTGCAGAAAAATAATAATAACCACTGCAAGACCTTGGACAGGCCTACTGTGTAAGGACCTCAGGAAATGAAGACTAAAAGGAGGGAGATTAGCTAGCTCTGGCCTGACCTGCCGCTTTTTATTGGTAACACTGCTCCTCCCCCTGTTCTTCGAACTTCGAACGTCAGGAACTCCAGTTGGTTCCCTGAAGCCCAAGCGGAACAGGGCCAAGGCTCACCCTGCCCTACCACCCTCCAACCCCATGCACTAGAGGCTTACTATCTCGCACCCTCTCCACTGATCTGAAACTAGCCTCCCTGAAGCAGGTTCCCCTATCCTGCTCTCAGTTTTGCCCAAGATAATGTACCCCTGTTTTTGAGTCAATCCTGGCCAGGCCTAAAACCTGTGCTCAGTACCCTTCTGAAACCTGCTCCAACTTGTTTGTTTCAGCAACGTGTGTGTGTGTGTGCGCGCGCGCGCCCGCGCGCGCGCCCGCACTGGGAATGGAAAAGAAACACCCCCTCTCCCCCGCAAACTTCAGAGTGCCTTGGTAGGTTGCAGGTCAGTGGCTGTCACCCCACACAGCAAAGCAGGGTGCCCGAGTCCTTGGGCACAGTCCAGGGACACAATGGTCTGCCCGGAGATCTAGGATGGAAACTGCTCCAGACCTGACAGAGCCCTTAACAGGCCACAGTAATGAGCTCCTCACAGAGATGTGCCCACTCTCAGGAACCTCCTGGAAGCAGCAGGGCAGTCCCTCCCCAAGACTGCCCCTTTGTCACCCTCAAGACAGCCTAGAACGTCCCCTCCTGCTGGTCCCCAGGCACTGTGCCTCTGCTATCACGGTCCAGACACCAACTCCAGAGCCTGAAGTGAATGGAGAGGAAGACAGTCTCTGTCTGAGGGGAGGGGCAGGAACCAGGATTCAGTACCAGGCAGTATCCAGCTGTTAGGCCTCCAGGCTGAAGGTCTCAGCAGGAATGGAAGAGACACTAAAGGACTGGCCTTCAAAGGGGCTGGCCACTACTCCATCCTAGCTGGCCAAGGAAGGGAGATAAAGAAAGGAGAAGTCTTGAGACCATGGGAGTAGAAGACCCTCCTCTCTCTGAAGCTGGATTAAAGTGGCACTGGGGGTGGGGCTGTTCATGTGGGCGGAGAGACAGGGGGAGGGGAACTGGGCTCAGGCACAGGCATCTCAAAAATTTGCTCCTTTTCTACTTAAACTCCCCCCTCCCAGTCTGTGCCTCCCGGAATGGTATTTCCGCTTTGGAAACAAGGCCCCAGGATGGTGGCCCCACTGTGTTTGTGGGGGGAGGGGTTAAGGGAAGGGATGTCCCCCTCCCAGGCCAGTGGTAGAGGTACACACCACTACGCAGGCTCTGGCTGAGTATATGGGAGAACCTCATCCCATTCCAGTCTGGTCTCCCAAGGAGCACGGACAGGAAGGCACTCCACACGCCCAGCACAGCTTCTGTGCCAGCCCTATGCTAAATGCCCACAGCAGTCCTGCATAATGGGTTTCATCCTTGGCCCCATTTTACTGGTGACAGGATTGAGACTCAGTTTACTAGCCCTGGCCTCACCCTACACATTCCCAGGCACAGAAGGTACACAGCAGGCTGCCAGGGAAGGGGGATGGTGGGGCTGCTAGACTTCAGCCCACCCTGACTACCTTGCAGCAGGAAGAGAACCTCGGGTCAGTAGCACCCATTCCCAAATAAAACTGCACTCAGTACTGGGGGCCAACACCTCCCCCACCTTGCTGAAGTTGAGCCCCACTGGCAAAGAGGGGGTACATTAAATACCCATTGATTGGATGAAACCTCAGTGGGTAAGTAATTCTGAGTCTGCTCTGGTCCCAGGAACAGGGGGTGGTGGTTAAGTCCTGCACAGTATAGGTGTGCAGGCACACACAGGTACATAGACAAGGGACTGCAGAAAGGAGAGGGGCTCCAGCTGAGGAGCTGCAGGGAGGCAGTGGTAGGACTGTGGCCAGGTACCTGTGCCAACACTCCCTTGAAGGTGAGCTCGCAGGTTGCAGGGACATGTCACAAACGCTTGGGGCCTGGAATCATTAGTACATATGAGGACCCTGATTCTTACTTCATTAAACAGTCCACAGGGAAGGGAGCTGCTACTCATGCTGGATCCTAAGAGGGGAGAAAAGCCCAGGGCAGGGCTCATGCTCTGGGCTTCCTGAGGTCTTAGCTTAAGTACAAACACAAAGCCCAAAAGAACTACTCCTGCTTGATACCTCACAATGTCCACTGCAGTGCTTACACTGCAAGAATGGGAGGGGCATACACCAACCCCCTCAAGGAAGATTATGCTGCTATAGAGAGCACTGCTTTCAAAGACCAAAATAATTCAGGGAAATGCTCACAACCAAGTGAACTGAGAAGAGGCCTAAAGTGACTTGCACAATATGATGGTGCACAGCCCCTTCTCTTCCTGAAGTCCTGGTGTTCCCAGCAGCAGCAGAAGGTGGGGTGGCTGGGTCAGCTGATGGCTGGGTCAACTGATGACCAGCTCTGGGAATAGCAGCAGGAAAGGATTTCCCGAGGCCAGAGGTGAGTGCTAAAAGCCCCAGGGACAGGAAGAAATGATGTCTCTGGAGGGCCAGGAGTTGTTGCCTTCCCTCAGCCACTCACAGTGGCCAGTTCAAACGTGGAAGAGGGGACAGGGACCCTTGTAGATGGCACAGTGAAGAGATGAGATAGCACAACAGCTGAGTCCTTGCTGCTGCTGACCAGGATGGAACTGCCTCAGCCAGCTCACATGGCCAGGAAGTGGTAGAGCTCACACCCATGACCTCCCACCAGCAGCCCAGGTGTATCTCCACAGAAAATCACCCCCAGTGACCCAAGACAGAGCAGAGTGTGCATCTTAGGGCGGGTGTTAGAACTGTCATCCATAAAGAGCCTTTGCATCCCTCCGCTTTCCAAGGCTAGAGTGATTGATGGATATTTCATCTGTCATTACAGTGCTGAGGGAGGGAGGTGAGTGGCCTCAACAGCCTGGAGCACATCCCCCCTGTCCAGTCATGCTCTTCGGCATCTCTCAGGACAGTCCCCAGAGACCTGGATGCAGGGACTGGACTAAAGGCACTGGGTATCAGGTACAGCCACCAGAGAAGAGACATAGTCCTCAGGCCTCCCTGCACCCTAGATCTGAGCCTGGGTCCCAGCAAATCCAGTGCCTCCCAACCCACGAGCAGAGCTCCTGATTCTCCCTGCAGGTGCTTTCCAGAAGCAGAACCAGAAGGGATAGTACAACTCCTCTCCCAGTTATTTTCAATGTTTTTCTAAGATGATTATTAAAAAGTAGGGGCTGGAGTGGTGGCTCAGTGGTTTTGGTGCTTGCCTGGCAAGCACGAGGACCCGGGTTCAAACCCCAGCACCACGTACACAACTGAGTGTTGGAGCAACTAAGGCCATGTGAAAAACTAAATAAAGTGTTTCTCTCTTTCTCTGTCTCTCTCACTGTCCCTCTCTCTTTAAAAAAAAAAATTAAAAAGTAGCACAGGTTCCCACAAAGAGGTGCCTGCTTCAGATGGGAGCTCTGCCCACGGGACCCAAGCTTCAGGGGCCAGTAACGCAGCCTAGCACTGCCCAAAGGCTCTGTGCCCCACCCTACGGTGATGACTATGGTAGCCTGTGTCCCCTTTTCTCTCTCTTTTTTTTGTACTGAGAATTGAACCCAGGGGTGCTCTACCACTGAGCTACATCCCCAGCCCTTTTTATTTTATTTTGAGATAGGGTCTCACTAAGTTGCCAGACTGGTCATGCCTTTGTGATCCTCCTGCCTCAGCCTCCTGAGTCCCTGGATTACAGGCATGAGCCACCACGCCTGGCTATTTCCCTTTCTCTTCTACACCCTCCTTGCCCACCTCCCATTTCCCTCTGCCCTCCAGCAGGGGCCTCCCTGGGTGTTGGCAGGTATGCATGGCCTAGGCCATCCACAGCTGCCCCACATATACGTGTAAGGAGGAGGCTGAGCCCATGCACTTGCCCTCCCTGCTGACTCCTAGGTCTGGTTCCTGCATCCTCACTCCACAGCAAAAGGCAGCCCCTCAACTCTGCCTGAAGAGAAAGAAAGGGCAGACAAAATGGGGAAGGAGGGGTTCAGGGGTGGGGAGGTCCCTGTCCTCAGAAAGCTCAGCAGCTGGAAGTGCCCTGCTCCTCTGTCTGATAGGCTGAGTGGGCAGGGACAGGGTGTGGTCAAGAGGCCTCCCCAGCCTGGCCATCTGCTCTTGCCTTTCCATGGTAACCAGCCCCAGCAGATCAGGCAGAGGGGGGTGACTTCACATGCCATCTGCTGCCCACTCTCTGGCCACTGCCATCAAACACAGTGCCCCTTCCCAGATACAGAGGGGCCCAACAGTGTTGCCTGCCACTCTGCTGGGGTGAGCAGGGCATGGGCAAGCAGGTTCACGGGAGGAGCTCTGGGGCTCTGGGATGGGAGTAGAGGTGAGAGTGGATGCAGAGAAGCCACAGCCATGCAGCCTCTGGAAAAGCAATGCTTCCTCTCTTCCCTGGACAGTACAGCAGTCACCCCACCTGAGCCTGTTCTAGCCTGCAGAGGAGATTCCATTTGCCCCAGGCCCAAGCTTTTGCTTGGGTGTAGACTATAAGGACAGGAGCGGACGATGATTCCAGCCAGCAGAAGATCTTCAGTTAGTCACTGTGCCTCTCAGAGGCTGTTTGCACATCTGTTAAACGTAATCCCTGACGGCAGCCCTGCCTATTCCACACCCTGAGAAGGATAGCATGTGTAGGCCGTCCATCAGATGGTAGCACCCTGCCAGCAGCAGATCCATATCCCGCACTGTCACATGTCCAGTCCCACCTTGATGGACACACTCTCCCCAGACCATACCACATGCAAAGTGTACCCCACTAAGCCTGTTCCCCAACCAACACCTCCCCGCTCTCCCCATACCCTGCAAAGAACACCCACACCAGGTACTCTGTGATTCCTCCTCCTTCCCCCAAACCTCAGCTGAGGCTCTGGGGCAAAATCCTTCCTTGAAGCTTGGTTGCCCCCAAACCACCAGCCAATGCTGGAGATGGGCAGGTCTCCCCAAGAACCTTGGAGGGTGCTGGTGATAGAGTTTCTGTCATCCATACCTATGGACAGCATCCACTGCATACCAGGTGCCAAGCTAGGATGCTACCGTGGACATAGTCCCATCCTTGAGGAAATTACACTCTGGGCTAGGGGGTGCAGGGCACTGACAGATAATCACACATTTTACGTAACAAGGACTCTGAGGGAGAACAAAGCGGACAGCAGATGATGGGGAGGGGTTGTTTCACGCAGGGTGCTTGAGGGGGCCTCTCTGAGGAGGTGGCATTTGAGCAGATGCATGAATCTTTTGCTATGTCTCATTGTGCAGAAAAAATAATGGTAACAATTGGTAAAAAAAAAAAAAATAGCACAGGCATGGGGCTGGAGCAGTGGCTCAGTGGTTGGAGCACTTGCCTGGCATGTGCAAGGACACTGGTTCAAACACCAGCACCACATACACAACTAAGTGTCAGAGAAACAAAGGCCAGATAGAAAAATAAATAAAATTGATTCTCTCTCTCCCCTCTCTCTAAAAAAGAAAGAAACAGCACAGGCAAGCCAGCTCCTTCCTTCAGTGTAAAGGGCGAGAGCAGAGGCCTCAGGGTCTAGGTGCCCACAGAAGGGCTCTCAACACCCCTCCTCCAGGCTAGGCTTCTTCCAGGGGCTTTGGGCTCCCCTCAGTTGAAGCAGGGGCCTCCCAGAGTGTCTGTCTGGCAGGGCATCTTGGTGGAGGGAGGGAGGGGCACAGTCAGCTCCCAGGACAGGCTGCATTCTCTCCCACCTCCTGCTCTCATTGAAACCTTCTAGCCAGCACCTGGAAGAAACGCAGATGACTCAACCGGCTAAGATTAACCTGCCAGGTAACCTGGGAGAGCGAACTCAAACTCTAAGACAACTGGAGATGGCGGTGAACTGGGAGAAATATTGTCATACCCCTTTCTAAGCAAGCATGTTGCTCTGGAAGATCCAGGATTTGGGGGCACAGATAGCTCTCAGGGTATGCCCCAAGGCTATATGATTGGATATCAGGTTTCATGAAACACTAAAACAGGGTATTATACCAATGTCTGCCAGTGTTCTGGCACTTAAAGGTAACACAATACACAAAAGCCATGTACCAATGCACGGTGGGATATTCATAAATGAAACACCTCTTAACAACAAAACAGCAAACTGGATACTCAAAACCACTAGGCTGAATAAAGATGCCAGAGCCAGAAGCGTACCTAACATGTTCCCACTTACATAGCGTTCTATAATAGGCAAATCTGCCATGCACAGTGGCACACACCTGTAATCCAGTGACTCAGGAGACTGAGGCAAGAGGATGGCAAGTTTGAGACCAGCCTCAGCAACTTAGTGAGACCCTGTCTCAAAACAAAAAATAAGGGGTTGGAGGGGTGCTCAGTGGTAAAGCACTTGCCTGGCATGTGCGAGAATATGGGTTTGATCCCAGCACCACATATACAACCAATTAGAAGAAAAACAAAAATACAGATGACAAAAAAATTTAATTCTTTCTCCCTTTCATGCTCTCTCTCTTTTAAAAATAAATAAAAATAAAATAAAAAGGGCTGGGATATAGCTCAGTGGTAGAGTACCCGTGGGTTCAATCCCCAAAGGTGGAGGGAAGGGAACAGGCAAATTTAAGTCAGTGATAGAAATCAGAACAATGTCTGCCTTAAAGGGATGGGGACACTTGATTGCAAAGGGGCCTCTGAGAACTTTCTGAAGTGATGGAGATATTTGTTATCTTGATTTCACTAATGGTTACATGGAGTTCTGTATTAGTCAAAATTCATTCATCCAACTACATTTAATATCCATACATTTTATGATATGTAAAAATCTACCTGGATAACAGTCTCAACTGTTTAAAAAAATAGAAAGCACAGAAGACAAATTTACAATACAAAAAACGAATTAGGTATTGCAATTGTAAACTTTTTTGGCCTGGCTATCAGGGAGCCTATCATTAAATGTCTATGGCTACCTGGCCTAGACATTCTGGAATAATCTTTCCTCCTTCCCCATACATTACATAGCTCTAGATCTTTTGGTGGTTCTAGAGTATTTGTGTCTTCCACTATAATCTCCTTCAAATCTTTATTGGAATTTGGCAGGGTTTAAATAATAAATTAAAATTACAGAAAAGCCACCTTTGCCTCTAATCCCTCCTAGAAAGGAGATTAACTTTAGAGCTGCAACTTGTGACCATCTCTCCTGCCAGAGACCATTCAGTACCTCTCCGGAGGTCACTAACCTGCCCCAGCTTGGTTTCTTGGAGAGAGGGAGACAATGCCCCAGCATACAGTGACTAGGAGGAAGACAAAGAAACAATGGGGTTTGGCCAGGATGCAATCAAAGCAAACAGCAGCTGTGATGCAGCCAAGTCCAGGGCTGCAGGGAGGAAGAGCATGGTGGGCAGCAGCCCAGCTGAGCACAGGGGAGACAACCTCTCTTCACCCAGGGATGGAAATGAGAGGTCTGCAGGGGTCACCCAGCCCTTACTGCAGGTGCTCCTTAAGGAACTGTGATCCATGGGAGCGGGTAGACGCGGCTGCTGTCAACCATGAGGATAGGTCTGCACCACCCCAGTGGCTTCTACTGTGGTCAACCCTGCCCTGCTCAGCGAGCATGGTATCCACCTGGCCCCATGGGATGCACTGGGCTAGCTAGTGGCCCCACAGATGCTGCTCTATAGGTGGAGTGAGGACAACAACCTGCCCACTCAAGGCTTTAAGAGGGAGGGGTCCGGGGCTGGGGGCCGGGGAATGTGGCTTGGTGGTGGAAGATTAACATGTGTGAAGCCATGTGATTCCCAGTGGGGAGAGGAGGCCTTTCTGGCTGTGCCAGGGCAGGGCAGAGCCAACATCACCAAGTTCCACCCAAACCCTGAAGGCTCAGTGCTGTGGAGAAAGCTGAGGCACATCAAGGTTCTCACTTAAGGCACAGTCAGCACTGTGTGTTCTAAAGCCCTTGCCCTTGACTCACTCAAACACTCCTCCCACCCTGAAGCAGCTTCTCTGGGCTCCCTCTTGGCCCCTAACAAGTTTCCCAGGTCAGTGGCTGAGACATGAGGCTCTGCACAGCAAAGCACCAACTGTCAGTGGGCTCCATGCCCTCAGCAGGGAGCCAGGGGCAAGCTGGAACAGTGGGCAGAGAGTGAGAAGCCAGGTGGCCCTGGGTCCTACTCCTCATGAACCTGCAGTCTTGTCTTATAGAGCAGCCTGAGGGCAACCAAATGACCCCACCAATGAATGCTCAATCACAAATGGGGGCCAGGAGTGCTTCCCAGGGCTGTTGTCACATGGCTAAGCAGGAGCAACCTGTGAAAGAGGATAGAGGACTCGGGATCCACTTCTGCAAAGAGAGAAGCAGGCAGGGCCAAGAATCTGGGGCCAGCGAGGCCATGGAAGGGGCCTTGGGGACTGAGCTGAAGACTCTGGATTTGGATACTGCCTCTTCCCAACCTGTCCTCTTGAGCCTCAGCTGGCCACTGCCTGGCTGCCCAGGCCAGCTGTGAGCCGCAGGGCAGGCCCCCCTGGCTTCTTGGCCAGCCTTCCCACTCAGCACCTGCTGGCACAGAGCCAGGCACAGAGGGCAACCCAGGATTGCTGGCAGAGGTTCAACAAGATACCAAGCCCTGGCTACTGCTGGACTGGTTAGGACTAGAGCAACTCTGCTACACAGCCCTGGTCAAGCTGCCTGCTTCCCAGGGGCACTAAAGGGGTTACATAAACTCACGCTTGGAAAGCCACAAGCGGAGGGTCCGGCTCTCAACAGCTCTGCAGGCTGTAGACCCAGCAATTAAAAGCCATGCAGGATGACAGTCACTTTATAGCACTGGGTCCTCCCGGACTTGATTCTCACCCTGGTTCCACTTCTCACTGGCCATGGGACCCTGGCAAGACATGGGAGGCCCAGCCCATGCCTGGCACACAGGACGTGCTCCACAAGAGTCAGCATCTACACACCTTGAAAGACCAGTCCCTTGAGAAAGGAGCACTGCCCATTTCATCCCTAGAAAGACTGCAGGTGGCTACTCTGCAAGCTGGAAGAGGGCTCTTTCCTGACAGTGACAGGACAGCAGAATCTTGCCATTCCTGAACAGATCCAATGCCAATGCTGGCCAGAGGTCTAAGGTGGGTGACATGGCCATTTTTTTTTTTTTTAAGAGAGAAAGACAGAGAGAGACAGAGAGAATCAATTTTTATTGAATTTTTCACATGGCTTTCATTGCCCCGACACTTAGCTATGTATGTGGGTGCTGGGGTTTGAGCCCGTGTACTTGCGCATGCTGGGCAAGCACCATAACCACCGAGCCACTGCTCCAGCCCCGACATGGCCATTTTTAAGTATGAACTGCTACAAGAGACAAGCCCAGGGCACTGGACAGCTATGCTCAAGAGAAAGGCAGATGATGTCAGAGAACGACCAGGAAATGAACGAGCACTGTTCTAAGCTCCAGGCACAGTTAGGAGCACTTAACAGGGAGCCAGGGAAGCTATAGTACCTTCCCCTCCCCAGGCCCAGACTCCATAGGAGATCCCTAGCACACCAGCTAAGAGGGGGTTACGCCCAGCTCAGCCTGGCACTTCCCAACGTCTTTTTTCCCTGTCATCACCTCCCAGCCCGTTCTGAAGCATCTTGTAATTTCTGTGGGTCAAAGTGCCTGCGTCAGCCTTATCCAGGAAAAGATTGCCCAAATGAGCGGGTGTGCTTAAAACTCCAAGTGTCCCTGAGCACCACACGGGCATTTACCACTCTGGGTTCCAAGAGCAGGACTTGAGCAGGCAGTTTAGTCTGGAAGCCTCCATAGGGCCTCCCCAGAACATGAAAACAATCTTTTGCTCCAGAAACAAACTTCTGCTAGCCCTACCACCTCACCTACTACCAGTCCTAGGAGACAGCCAGGTGATCTGACAGCTCAGCTACGCTCTGCAGAATGCATGAGGACTGTAACTATAAGCACCAGGGTGGGGAGTGACTTGGAGCTGACCTCGACTGCAGTTCTCCACAATTATACCTATCTGCTCAAGTCACCACCACCCTCTCTAGTTACAGATGGAGCCATCTGAAGCAGGGCTCAAGACAGCTGCTCAAAGTCCTGTAAGAAAACAGGTCTGCATGCAATTGTAGATTCTGCATCCAGAACTTTGCACTGACTGTGGAAACCAACCCAAATCAAACACAGGCCTCCTAAAGAGGCCTGACCAGGCTCTGATGTGGCCAGAGTGGCATTCTTGTTCACCACTGCCCTGGAGACCCTGGCCCTCCAGCAGGCTTGGCAGTGGTGGGGAATGGCGGAGGAGGTCCACTTTATTCTTCTGAACAGTGTCCACAGAAGCAGGGCTAGTGGTGCCCTAATGCCCTGGACCCAGGAAGATCCAGAGCTTTGCAGGAAAGAACAGAAGGGAAGAGGGGCTTGGCAGTCACTTTCTATCTTTTCTTTCTGGAGATGAGGCAATTATGCTCTGAAGCAGAACCGATAGGGTTGGGGGTTCACGTCAGCTCGGCCTGGAAGCCCTAATTTTTTCATCTGTACTCTGCATTACAGCTTCTGGAGGCGGGCAGGAGCTGGGATCTCTAATTCCATAATAACAATGCTTTGCATTTACACAGCAACTCTCTCCAGTAAGCTCCAAACACTCTGTAGTAGTTAATTAAGAGGTCGCTTGCCCTGCCAGGAAGCCCTGACTGTCTGCTTCACCAAAAGGACGGGGTCCCCCAGGTGTGGAGCAATTCCAGAAAAAAGGCCAAGCTGGGCAGGGCTCTGGCTCACTGCCTCTTCCCGTCAGAAGGAAAAGCCCCTGACTCAGCAGGGAAACAATGGCCGGCAGCCACATCTCTCCCAGGCAGACGATGCCCCTTCCTGCAGGTCGCAGAGTGCAGCATCCCACCTCAGTCTGTCAATCTGTAAAGTGGGCTGGGACCTGTATGTGAAGCCTGGTCACCCCAGAAAGCCAGGATCACTTGCCATCCTCAAGAGGCAAGACGCAGATGCCCAGGAATGCTGGGCTCTTATGTGGAGTGTAGAACCACCTGCTGTGCCAGGAAGAAGGGCTACCAGGCAGAGAAGACCCAATAGATAGAAGGGAAGAAGGTGCTGGTCAGGGCCTAGAGGTTCAGCCAAGAAGCAAAACTTCCGGGAAAGTAAATGAACCAGTGGGTGTAAGGGTGCAGGGCCTTGGGGAGGGCTGTCTCTGGGGACAGGACAGACCCGGTTCCAAGACTGGCCATCCTAGTGGGGACCCAGACAATAGGACAACTGTCTAAGGGAGTTTTCTGGGGGACAGCATAGACCTCTCCACCCCTCATCCAGCCCTGCTGACCTATTCTTGGGTTCCAGGGAGTCGACTCCACCCGACTAGGCCTGGCCATCCTGGTGGAGTCCAGAGGAGCAGTGCGGACTCCCGCTTGGCCCAGGTGTCCCGGTGGGGGCAACAAAGACCCCCTACCGACCCAGCCGTCAAGGGGGCTCCCCGCGGCGACAGCACAGACCCCCACCCGACCGGTCTGTCCTGAAAGGGTCCGCGAGGCAGGGACAGAGGCGGGCGTGGCGGAGACGCCCCCAACCTGTGCCCCGCCCCCGCGCGAGAAAGACCAGGTGGGCGGCCCCGGCCCGGCAGCCCCCGCAGCATTAGGCCTCAGCCGGCGGCGCGGACTGCTCGCCGGGCGGGGACGGCGGACCGGGGGGCGGCGGGCCGGGGTCCCGGGCGGGTCGGTACTCACCGGTACAGACATCTTGGCCGCCGCTCCCGGGGCCCAGCGGTCAGCGGCGCCGGCAGGCTGGGGGCTCGGGTCCACCCGCGCCGCTCGCAGCCCCCGGCGCGGGGTCCCGGGGCTCTGGCGGCTGCCCGCGGGCTCCTGCGCGCTCCCGGCGGCCGGACGGTCCAGCGGCTGCAGCCCGCGCGGCGCATGCGCCGACCGCCCCTCCTCTCCCCCTCCCTGCTGCTGCGCCGCGGGCCGCGTTAAAGGCGAGGACCCCGGACCCCGGCATTTTTCTGTCGGCCCAACGTGGCGGGGAGGCTCCGTCCCACACCTTATCCATCCCTGGAGGGCCACCTCCAGACGCACCGCCTCCTGTCCGCCCATCCGGTTCTGGAGGCCAGAGTCTCCACCCCGCCCACGGCACCGCCAGGGTGCTGGGCGCCCTGCCGGGCTCCCGGACCAGGTGTCGGGGCGCAGACGGGGGAGGGGCTCGGCCCGGCTGGAAGCAGTAGCAGGTCAGAGGAAAAGGGCTCCAGAACCCTTTTGTCTTTCCCCAGGCATCCCCCGGCCACCCCCTCCGCGGCGCTGCCCGGGTTGGGGGGCTGAGGGGTAGGGGGCTCCTCTGTCCACATTTCCAGGAAAGGGGAGCTCACGACTCCCCGGGAGCAGCCTGGCTCGTCCTTGGGGCCACCAGACAGATCTGGACTGGTCTTCAGGGAGGATCCCATCTCCCGGTAACCCCCACCCATGGGCCCACCCACAGCCATCCAGGGGCTTCAGATGCTGGAAGACTGGCACACGCGGACCTGAGCCTGCCTCTCCCTAGGTTGAACACCCCCTCTTCACTGTTCCACACCTGCAAGCAGTGGCACATACATGTTCATCCTCATCTGCCACCTCAGGCCTTGCTGCTTCCACGTTATACTTAACAGACTGAAGCTCAGATCCTTTAGCTATCAAAAGGCAGAAAGAACCATGTTACAGCCTGCCCTTGCTTGGGGGAAAGATGGGCTTCCAGGCCAAGGCCAGACCCAGGGGCAGCACCCTGGAGGTGAGTGCTGCTGTCCACCCAGGGGAGGAGAGACAGCCAGTTCCACAAGGCTAGTTGGCAGCAGCCTTGGTTCATGGGGACCCTGGAGTGTGGACAGCTTTAGTCCCCTAGGAAATCTCTCTGTGGGTGCATTGTGGAGCCGAACAGACTCTGGTCTGCAAGCTGTGCAGTGGCAGAGGCCCAAGGTGACTGGAGGGAGGCAGCAGAGATGGTGCTGACTTCCCCAGGGCTCCCCAGACCTCTAAATTCCCCATTAGCAGATCATCCCTCAGAGCTGCCTGAGGGGTGGGGCAGCATTGGTGTCCCCAGGATGCTTCTGAGAAAGTCCTAACAGTAGCCACCAGCAATTAGGAGAGTATAAGGTATCCCAGAAAGGGGGGACATCAAGACCCAAACCCAAATCCCAGTTTTAAGACCAATGAGGAGTCTCTTTCTGCTCTGGCTCTAATTGAATAAGGTTGCCCCCTTCATTCTCTGAGTGAGAGTTCCCAGTTGATCACCCCAGTGTCCCTACCCTAGTGTAAGCATTGCCAGAGGGGGCAGGCAGGGCCACAGCAAGTGCGGGTGGGGGTCTGGGCTCACAGCTGCCACCTCCTCAAAGGGCGCTCTGTGTGTGTCTGGCACATGGCCCTGCCCGTGCCCACCCGCTCGCATCCAGCTGGCATGGGGGCTCCTGAGCTGGGAGCAGCAGCTCAGCCTTGCGCCTGGGCTCCAGGCCACATGCTCCCGCTGTCTTGGAGCCCCCCTCCATCCCAGTCCCCTCCTTTCTCCAGCTCAGGCTCCCTTCCTCTTCTCCTGTGTTGGCTGTTCTGTCTTGCTGCCCCATTTTCTGTTTCCTCTCCCTTCTCCCCCATTTTAGGTGCCTACGCCCTTTTAGGTGAAGAGTAAAGAACCCTTCCACAGTGTGGGTGTAAGGAAATGAGGAGGGGGGTGCAGCAGGGCTGGGTCCTCAAAACCATCTAGTCTTTGCCTCCAGATGCCTCTGGCATTGCTAACTTAGCCTTTACCATTGGGAGAGGGGATCCTAGCAGATCTGTCTTTTCCTCTGAGGCAGGGATTAGGACCTTGGGTGGGTGGGTAGGCACCCAGAGGAACCCCTTTAGGGCACTGAAGGCCCTCCCCTGATACCACCCTAGAGGCAGTGGCTGCTCTCATGTGGCCCTTCCAGCAAAGGATCCCAGGATGACTCCGTCCTTCAGAAAACATCTCTGGGGGCCTCACTACCAGCAGTTCAGACTGGGCAACAGCTGGGCTGCCCAAGTAGGTACCAGCGCCCAGAGAGGGTCCTTGAGGGCAGGCAACCAGGGCTCTCACACAGGGGGTACTGGCTCCCCACCCCGGGGAGGAAGGGCTTATTGTTGTTCCTGGCACTAAGAGGGAAAGGGATTTGGACAGGCCTTTTGGTCATGTAAATGGAGCAGAGACAAATTTCACACCCAGCTGTCTAGACACCTCTGGCCCCTGGGCCTTGCCATGTCTACAGAGCCTGAGGACAGGGAGGTAGCTTCTTCTCCCTTCCCTCCAGGTTACTCTGACCCAGGAGAATGCAGTCTTTTGTCAGTATGCAGTACCTTTGTCACTGTGAGTAAACCCATGCAGACACGTCCCTAGTAACTGAAGTCCACACTTTATTCGGATCACCTTAATTTCCCCTTCTGTCCTTTTCCTGTTCTGGGATTCCAGCTGGGATCCCATATCACATTTACTTGTCATTCATGCCTCCTTAGGTCCTCCAGCAGGGTCTCTTGGACTCGACAGTTCTGAGGTGCGCCAGGGCAGGGCGTTTGTAGAGTGCCCCTCGACTGGGGGCTGCCTGATATTCTTCTCAGGACTACACTGGGGCTATAGGTTTTTGGGAGGAGGATCGCAGAGGGAGAGCGTTGCTCTCCTCACATGGTATCAAGGGTACAACGTGGCTCATCGCTGCTACATTGACCAGGCCGAGGTGGTACTTGTTAGCTTCCTCCACTGTCAAGCTCTTTCCCCACAGTGCCCAGCTCACACCTAAGGAGGGGGAGTTATGCTCCACCTCCTTGAGTACACAGCAGCTACTTAAATGATCTGGAATGCCGTATGGGAGAATCGCCTCTTCTCTCCCATGTACTATTTATTCAATTATTTACCTATATTATATGGACCCATGGGTATTTATTTTATGCATTGAAGAATAATTCAATGGGACTGGAGGGGTAGCTCAGCAGTTACAGCACTTGCCTGGCATGTGCATGGATTTGGGTTTGAACCCCAGCATCACGAACACAACAGTGTCCGAGCAACAAAAGCTGCATGAAGAACTAAATAAAATCAATTCTCTCTCCCTCTTTCTCACTGTCCATCTCTCTCTTTAAATAAAAATAAAGAATAATTCAATGCTACTATATGTATTTTGTTGCTCAAATTGTTTCCTTCTTTGGCCATTGGAGCTCTTTCAGTTGATGAATCAGATTTTTCAGGATAATCTAGAAACCCCAATTTTATAAAATCCTTGCATTTTGAAGTGATTGAGTCCAAGAAAGTGTTTCTGTAGGTCAACTTCAGGCAACTCTGGGCTCTGGAGTCAGACGACCTGGTTTGCATCTTGTCTGTTGCCTGCAGCTGAATGACCCTGTGTGTGCACATTAACCTGTCTGGGGCTCAGTTTCCTCAACTGGGAAATGGAAGAATGCTTCTCCCTGGGTGGTTGGGAGGATTCTGCTGAATAGTGCAGCTAAAGAAGTTGGGGCGCTAGACATAGCATAGATGCCTTACGTTTTTGGGGGGCCCTCACGCAGAGCCTCAAACATACTAGACAATGCTCTATCACTGAGCTGCATCCCCAGCCCAGAATGTTTGCTATTAGAGAGTATCCCTGCCCTTACCCACAAGCCATGCATGGTTAAGCAGTTCCCCTTGGAGGACAAGAACTGAGTTTGTTCTTGGGAGGTGTAGAGGGAACCCTTAGGAAAAGGAGTGGCTGAAGGCTCTGGTGTGGACAGGGAAAGGAAGCACCCACCCCAAGCCTGTGTTTCCCACATGAGTCAAGCCCCACCACTCTGTAGTAACACTACCTTGACAGGTGGGTGGACTACCGGAATCAGAGGTCCTATCTTACTTTCTCTGAAGAATGACTTCCTGGAGGTGGAGTGGTGGCTTAGCAGTTGTGGCACTTGCAGGGCATGTGTGAGGACATGGGTTCAAACCCCAGCACCATGCACACAATGAAGTGTAAGAGCAAAGAAACCAATAAATAAAATTGATTCTCTCTCTCTCTCTTTCACTGTCCCTCTCTCTCTTAAAAAAAAGAATGACTTCCTCTCCCCTGAAGATAAATCAGGCTGGCACAGAAAAAGGCTCAGCTTAGTGAAGTAGTTAGGGAACCCATCAGTCAGCCAGACTGGACAGTGGGGTTCAGTCCTGGTACCACCTCACACTTACCCCACGACGTTAAGCAGGTCTAGTTTCCAGCATCCTTGAGTGTGATTTCATGATCTGGGCAAAGATGGACCCTGGGAACCCCATTTCCCCCATATCTAGAAACTTGGGTACATCCCGCCTTGGGAGCTCCTGGTTAGGGGAAAGGTGATGTCCAGGACATTGGACCACTGTGGGAATAAAGAGACCACTGTCCCTGAGACAAGAGGGCTTTCAAGACCTGGGGATGAGGATGCTTTGGTTTCTTCTTACTGCTATAACAAATCATCACAAACCTACAAAAATTTTAGTACTATAGTTCAAATCTCCTTCTCTAATTTTAACCATCCTGTCTCCCTCTTAAAGGACTCTTGTGATTCCACTAAACCCACCTGGACAACCCAGGAAATCCTCTCCATCTCAAAATCCTTAGGCTAATCATACTTTCAAAGCACCTTTTTCCTTGTAAAGTAACACAGTCACGGATTTTAGGGATTAGGATGAGGATATATTTGGGGGATATATTAGCCAAAGGTGATTAGCTGAGAAATCACCCTTTCTATTATTCTCCTTGGTGTAGGACCAAGCAAGTCCCAGTATCTCCCCTGACCTCTCTCAGAGACTCAGCTCTTGTCCACCCTGCCTGTGGCTAAAAAGCAGAAACCTTGGGGCTGGAGTGGTAGCATGGCTGTTACAGCTCCTACCTGGCATGCATGAGGATGTGGGTTCAAACCCCAGCACCTCATAAACAATGAAGTGCAACAAAAGTCACATGAAAAACTAAATAAAATTGATTTTCTCTCTCAAAAAAAAAAAGAAAGAAAGAAAGAAAAGAAAAATGAAAAGCAGATATCTCGCTGGCATCCTGACTGGCATAGGGAGATCCCCATTCCCCCACAATTGCTCTCCCACTGGGCACCACATCTGAACTCTTCCATGGTGGACTGGCCAGTACAGGAATCTTTTTGCAGCTTAAGCAATGTATCTCACTGTTCCTGGGAAACAGTTGTGAACCATAGGAGGCTGCAGTGTGAGGACAAGATGACATGTGTGGATCTTCTGACCCCAAATTCCAGGAATTTATGCTAAAAAGAAAAATGTACTCAAAAGGAGCCATAGAGATGCAGGCAAGGACGTTAGAGATTTCCTTATGATCGGGAAAGCTTGGGAACAACTTACACGTACAATAACGGGCACCAGTTAAACAAGCCACAGCACTCTCCCATAACAGAATCCTGGGAGGCCACACACAATATGGAATGATGGGAAAGTAAGTTTATGTGAAGAGAGAAAGAAGAGGATTCCAAATAATAGGTACCCTATTTTCATAAAGATTCACATTTATATTTATGTCACATCTTTGCACGGGGAAAAGAACAGGATAGACACCAGGACATCAGCTCTGGTTATGTTGGAGGCAGGGGTGGGATTTTCTCCACCATTGTGTAATATTCAGGGAGTGCCTTTTGTGCTGGTTCAGAAGTGGGGCCTCAGGGCTGGAGTGGTTGGCTTAGTGGTAGAGTGCTTGCCTGGCATGCATGAGGACCCAGGTTTGTACCCTAGGACCACATATAAAATTCAGTGTTGGAAAAACAAAAACCAGATAAAAAATAAATAAAATCAATTCTGTCTCCCTTGCTCTCTTAAAAGAAAAAAAAAAGTGGGGCCTCTTCTCAATATTCATGGGTTAGAATATCACAGACTAGAGGGTTTTTTTGTTGTTGATTTTCATTTTGTTTGTTTGTTTTGTTTTGGTACTGGGGATTGAACTTAGGAACACTTTACCACTGAGCTACATTCCCAGTCCTTATTGATTTTTATTTTGAGACAGGGCCTCACTAAGTTGCTGAGGCTGGTGTCGAACTTGTGATCCTCCTGCCTCAGCTTTTCGAGATTATAGGTATGTGCTACCATGCCCAGCTCGTTCTCTAATTTTTCTCAAATTCCTTTATTACTTGTCCAGTTTTTCTACAGTAAGCATACTTTTTAGATTATTAAAATATGCATAACATAGAGTAGCCATTTAAACCACTGTTAGGTGCACACTTCAGTGGGACCAAGAACATTCCCGATGCAGTGCGACCATCACCACTGTCCATGTACAGAGCATTTTCATCATCTTAAAGAAAAACTCTGAACTCATACAGCAGCTCCTCCTCCCCTCTTCTCTTGGCAACCACCACTCTCCGCTGTCTCTATGAATTTGCCTGTTCTAGGTGCCTCATATGAACATGTGCAATCATCCACTATTTGTCTTTTTTGAATCTAGCATATTTCCCTTAACATCACAACTGTATTTATTAATTTTTTAAAAAGAGAGAGGGACAGTGAGAGAGAGAGAAATAATTTTATTTAGTTTCTCATGTAGCTTTCGTTGCTCTGAGACTTCGTTGTGTATGTGGTGCTGGGATTTGAACTCATGTACTAGCACATGTCAGGCAAGCACACAACCACTGAGGCACTGCTCCAGCCCCTTTTTATTTATTTTTTTGAGATATGATCTCACTGTGCTGCCCAGGCTGGTCTTGAACTCCTGAGCTCAAAGAATCCTCCTGCCTCAGCCTCCAAAGTAGGTGAACTACAGGCATCATATGCAGCTATCACTTGATTTTGGTACAGGCTTGTAATCCCAGTTACTTGGGAGGCTGAGGCAGGAGGATTTCAAATTTGAGGCCATCTTAAGCAATTTAGCAAGGCTCTGTCTCATAATAAAATTTAAAAACAGCTGGGCATTTTGCTTAGAGGCAGAATGCTCCTTGGTTCAATCTCTAGTACCCTCGCGCCCACGGCAATTTTTCAGGGAAAATACAATCGCTAAGTTCTAGTAACTGCAAGCTGTCCTGGAAAGTTTCCCTTCGACATTCTGGGGACTGGTGTGACGGTCTTGCCCAGGGGTGCACACCGAGGGAGGCTGGGATGGGGTGTGACTGAGCAGTGAGAGGCACTGTAGAACCATACATTGCCAATCCATGCAGCCCCCTCACCCCCAACCAGGCAAGAGGCAGAAGGGCTTCCCCTCTCCAGACAACTTCTACCTTGGCTCCCAGGGTGCTGGCTTCTGGCCTCCTGGTCTTCTAGGACGTTTGTAAACACCCAGAAACCAGAGCCCCATCCAGGAACAAACGTCTGGTCCCTAGTGACTGTGACAAGCGGAATTTCATTCTCCACTGGAAAAATTCCCCAGGGCATTGTATTTCTGAATCCAGAAACGAAGCCAGGCGGCTGGGTAATATACATTCTCTAAATTATTAAAGAGCCTGAAAAGAGTGGCTGCCACATTGGGGTCACCAGGGTGCGTCCCCAGAGTCACAGTTTCATATTCTCAGCAAGGACAGATCACCAGGCCTCCTGTTCAGCGGCTCTGATGGTGCCCAAGGGCAGGATCTGCCCTGGAGTGGGCGTGGGGGTGCACTGGGAGTGAGACTGATCTCTGTGAAAACAGGAAGGAACTCACTGTAGGGAGGAACCCAGGCTCCCTGTCACCTTTGACCTTCCATGGCAGGGCAGGGTGAAGGGCTGGCCTGGGTTCAGTCCTGCTGTGTGAACTTCAGTATGGTATTTAGACTCTCAAAGTTGGTCTTCTTCCCCAGCTCCCAGCTGCAGGGAGCAGCATCCCTACGGATGGCACCCCTGGGGCGGAAGGTCCAGTGGCTCTGGATCAAACGCACAGCAAACGCTTCACTGGGAAGCACTGGTTGGTGCGCACGGGGGCTCTCTGGCCGCAGCACTCTGTGAAACAGAAGCCACAGGAGTTGCTGTGGAACTCAGTCCCTTCATTCTCATGACCCCTGCCTGGCCCAGAGCTTTCTGCTTCTCTGAAGGATGTCCTGTGTCTATGGAGTGGTGGGGAGGCTGATAAGGATGCTGAGGGTTGATGGAAGTGTTGGTCTCTTGGCTATATATGGGCAAATTTTTCATCTAACAGCCTTCAAATAACTCAGTGTTTTAGCTGGGTGCTGTGGTGCATGCTGGTAATCCCAGGGACTTGGGAGGTTGAGGCAGGAGGATCCTCAGTGAGGCCCTGAGCAACTTAGCGAAACCCAGTCAAAAAAAAAAAAAAAGAAAGAAAGAAAGAAAAGAGCTGGGGGATGTGGCTTAGTGGTAAAGCACCCCTGGGTTCAATCCCTGGTACCAAAACAAAACAACAACAACAAAGTCAATGTTTGACTGAAGAATGTTTTAGAAGATTCTAAAAAGAGCTGAAAGGGATGGAGTTATTGAGAGCATTCTGCCCCATCTCAGTGAATTCCCCATAAATACCAGATTGTGGAGACAGACTCCAGTGGAGGAATAGGAGTTACAGGCTTTTCTCTCCTGACCTGCTGGGGCTGGCAGCGGTTTCCTGGAGGAGGCAGCCCTGTGGCAGAAGCTTGAAGATCAAGGGAGAGTTCCTTGTATAGCCAGTATGGGAAGGGCTGATTAAAATATGGCTCTGTCGTGCTCTGGTGTGCCACAAAATCAGGCTTGTGATAAGTCAAGGGTCATTGGGGGATAACTCTGCCCTGTCCAAATGCGTCCTGCAAAGACAGAGTCCTGGGCTGGGGCAGCAGAAGGTTCTGGAACTTAAAACTGTCCGGTTCTATCTGTCCTGATGAATTTTCTGTCTAGTTCAGGGTAGGTCTCGCTCAGAGCCCTGGCTGTGTACACAGAGACAGGCTCTTCCTGAGGGTTGAACGAAGCAATGAAGTGTGCACCTGCCCTGTTGGAGAGAGACCTTTCTGGCAGGGAGGTGGGCATTCTATTCCAAGTCTTCCCTGAGACTCCTGAGACTCCGTGTGTAGAAGTAATCTACAGATAATCAGGGGTGCAGTTAAAGACCTAAGACAAGCAGTTCGGCACTGCAGTCCGTAGTAACAAAGCATGTGTAAACTAATGGACCAGAGTTGGAAAGCGGGTAAAAGAAATCATAAATATGCAACCCTTAAAAACCACGTTCTCCACCGGGCGCGGTGGTGCACAGTTGAGATCCAATTTTTGGGAGGCAGAGGCAGGAGAATTGCAAATTAAAAGGTCAGCCTGGGCAACTTAGCAAGATTCTTTTCAAAATACAAAGTTGAAAGGGCTGAGGATGTAGCTCAGAGGTACAGCACCCCTGGGTCCAATCTCCATTACCATAAAAAAGAAGGAAAGAAAAAAAATCTTGTCCTCACAGAATGTTTGAGTAAATGGGGAAACGTTCATAGTATAATGCATGGAGCGGCATAGCTAAGTGGTACAGCAGTGGCTTACCACACACGAGACCCCCAACACTGTAAAAAATAAGTAAATAAATAAATAAAAAGAAATGCATGGTGGACTGAATTCCACCATGGTGGAAGTGTTCTACACCTGCGCAGTTCAACCCTGTAGCCATGCGACTACTGAGCACTTGAAATCTTTGGCTGTGTGAATGAAGAACTGCTGCTTTAATTTTAATGAATTAAAAATTTAAATTTAAGTAACCACATGTGGTTAGTGGTTTCTGTATTGAATCACACAGCCTACAGTATAATCCCAGTTATGTTAAGAAAATGTATGAAAAAAGGCTGAAAGTATCTTTAAGGGTATAGAGTGTTTCTTCTCTGTTAAGAAGATCAGATTTACATAAATTTTGTCTTTCTGTTTACGGAATCTTTTTTTTTTTCAGAGTGGGGAGGGTCTGGAGATTGAACCCAAGACTTCGAGAACGCTAAGCATGAGGCTGGAGCGTTGGCTTAGTGGTTACAGCGCTTGCCTGGTATGCATGAGGACGAAAAAAACCCTAAATAACACTGATTTGATTCTCTCTTTCTTTCACTATCCCTCTCTCTCTTAAAAAAGAAAAAATGGGAGTTGGGGATTTAGCTCAGTGGCAAAGCGGTTGCCTAGCATGCGCAAGGCCCCGAGTTCGGTCCTCAGCCCTGAAAAAAAAAAAAAAAAGAAAAACAAAATGTTAAACATGTGCTCTGAGCTATATACCTCCAGGCATGTGCTTGAAAATTTCAAGTAATGAATAGATTCCTTCTATAATAAGAGTAACAGTAAAAGGACTATCAGAAGGGGGAAGAGGAGAAGAAAGG
>PVKS010012543.1:0-53414 GCA_004027875.1 Aplodontia rufa
AATCTTTCCAGGGGATTTAGAAACAGCACATTACAGTGACACAGCAATGTCGATGTTCATAGCAGCACAATTTACTATTGCTAGGCTATGGAAACAACCCTGGTGTCCCTCACTGGAAGAATGGATCCAAAAACTGTGGTACATTTATACCATGGAATATTACACAGCAATTAGAAACAATGAAATTGCAGCCTTCGAAGGTAAATGGATGGCTATGGAAGAGATCATGCTGAGTAAAATCAGCTTAACCCAGAGATCTAAGGGTTGATTGTCTCCACTCATCTGTGGAGGTGGGGACTAGACCCTGGACAATGAGAAAGTTGGTCTAGTAGCATGAGGTAAATCCAGATAAGATGTAATGCTTTACAATCTAATACTTTTTTTAGAGTTTTAATGGGAAGGGGAAGGGAGGGATAAGGGAGGGTAATTGGGGGGGGGCACTCCTGGGGATAATTGCAATATCCAGAATATATACACATTTTATATTATTTTGTTAAAATCTTGTAACATTGTTCAAAAATAAAAAAAAAAAAAAGAACTTTTTTTACTTAAATGATACTGTCTTATAAAGCTATCCTATGTGAACTACAAAAGAACTTAAACCTCTAGATATGAATTTTAGAGTTTTAGGATTCAGTTTTAAGAAATATTAATTTTGTGAAGTAGATATTCCTTTAAAGGATTATACTTACTTAGTTTTACTTAGAACCTTTATCATTTTTATCACTTATCATGCTATAGATTGTCATCCCTGATGGTGTCATTTTGTTTAATTGATTATTTTTTCTAGTGTTAATGAATTTATGCTAAATACCCATTTATCTTTACAACATACTTCTGATAACTTCAACCACTGAAAGCATAGCAGAAAATCATGACATAATGGGGAAATTAATCTTTAGTGGTGACTACAAAACTAGTTGCTGTAAAACCGTCTAAGAAGGACATAGAGCCAATGATGTTTATATCCATATGTAAACAGTTTAGGTTAAAATATGGCAGTTGGAGAAGAACAGAAATGTAAGGGCAAATACCTTGCCATACATATCATGAGCTTGAGTACACAGTTAAATGTTTGCTATTCATTTTCATGACCTAGAGTTATCAAAAAGTAGGTGTTTGAGTTTACTCTTTAAAAGGCATAGATTAACAATTTCTAATAAATTGAAGACCAGTAAGACTAATTCAACAATTATTTGATTATGGTGTGCAAGGCACAATATTTTGTGTTTTGATTGATTAAAAAATGAATCCTATATCCATCAACCATTCTGTCCTCAAGTTCTAATCTACGTACAGGTGGCATGGTTACATTAAATTTAAATACAACCTAAAATAAGAAGGAAAAGATTACTTCCAGCTGAGGAATTGTGGAGCACATTGAACAGTGCAATTTGAACTTAGTGTTGAATAAAGATTTGGAAATTATTCTACCAGTGTCACGCAGATGCCTGTAGTATTTTAGATTGCTGAGGGTATTAAAAAATAAGTAAGGGGGGTTGGAGCAGTGGCTCAGTGGTTACAGCGATTGCATGGCATGCATGAGCATGCGGGTTTGAGCCCAGCACCACATGCACAATGAAGTGTTGGAGCAACAGAAGTCACTTGGAAAACTAAATAAAAATGATTCTCTCTCACTCTCTCTCTCACACTGTCCCTCTTTAAAAAAAAAAAAAAAAGATATAGTCCAGTCCTCTGGGAATTCTCAGTCTAGTGAGAAAGAACATCAAACAAATAAAATAACACAGTAGAACATTTTCAGTACTTTAACAAAAAAATACGTGGAAATTGTTATTAGAACAACAGATAGGAATGATTAACTATGCTATTAGGAATCAGCAGAGATGTTTGAGCTGGGTCTTGAAGGCCTAGTAGGAATATACCTCTCAAAATGGACACAGGTACTAGAGGAAAAAACAATTAAAATATATGTCAGTGTGCTATGTTTGCATAACTGCAAATGTTGCAGTGTGACTTCAACAAAGTTTAGGTGGAGTAAATGGCAAGAAACAAAGGTATATTAATACTGAATTTTAAGTGCATTTGATTCACAACCAAGGAGTTTTAATTCAATTTGTAAAATGAAAACCCCCCAAAAATGTGTGGTGGTTGCATAAATATAGACATATAGACTGATGGAATAGAACAGAGCTCAAAATAAAATCTTTAATATATGGCCAGTTCTCCAGATTGTTGAATGGGGAAGAGACAATCTTTTCAACAACTGATTTTGGGAAAGGTGTCTATCCACATTATATACAAAAATTAACTCAAATTAGATCTAAGATCTGAATATAAAAGGTAAAATTCTTTCCACCCCTACCTTTGATACCAGAGATTGAACTTAGGGACACTTTAACACTTAACCACTGAGTTACATCCCCAACCCTTTGTATTTTTTATTTTGAGACAGGGTTGCATTAAGTTGTTTAGGGCCTTACTAAGTTGCTGAGGTTGGCTTTGAACTTGTGATCCTCCTGCCTCAGCCTCTCGAGCCACTAGGATTATATGCATACGCCACTGCACCTGGCTAAAGATAAAATTCTTAAAGGAAGATATAGGAGAGAAATCTTTATAACATTGGATTTGGCAGTGATTTCTAGGATATGATGCTAAAATCATAGGCAACAAATGAAAAAGTAAATTTGACTTAGTCAAAATTAAAAACTCTTTTGCCTCAAAGGACATTATCAAGAGATTAAAAAAAAATCCACAAAATGGTAGATAATATTTACAAGTCATGTATCTGATAAGTGATTAATATCCATGATATATAAAAGAATGCATCTCTATAATTATTAGGGAAATGCAAATCAGAACTGTAATGAGTCACACTCATTAGTATGGCTACTATCAAAGAACAAGAAAATAGCAAATGTTACAAAGAATTGCAGAATGGAACCTTTGTGCACTGTTAGTGGGAGTGTAAAATGATGTGCCCACTATGCAAGGTAGTGTGGGTGGTTTCTGAAAAAAATTGTCTCAGCAATTCTCTTTCTGGGTATATATCCAAAAGAATTGAAAGTATGATGTTGAAGAAATATTTGTGTAACCATATTTAGAGCAGCTTGTTCCCAACAGTCAAAAAGTGGAAACAACCCAAATGTCCAACAGGTAAATGAATGAATAAAATATTGTATATACATAAAATGGACTATTAAGGTATAAAAAGGAATTAAATTCTGATTCATGCTGTAACATGAATGAGCCTTAAAAATATTTTTGCTAAATGCAAGAAGTCAGTCACAAAAATAGGATTTCACCCCAATGAGTATCTTAGTCTATTTTCTGTTGTTATAGCTAAATAACAGTAATTTAAAGGATTGAGGCTTATTTGGCTCCAATTTTAAAGACTGTGAAGTTCACGATTGGATATCTGCATCTGGTAAGGAGGTCCTTGATGGTGGGGACTATCTGCTGAGCCTCAAAGTAACAAAGGTGTAACATAGCAAGACTGATCATCCTGACTCAGATCTTTCCTCATCTTATATAGCCCCGGTCTCATTGGATTAGGGCCCGGATTATGGGCTCATTTAACCTAATTACCTTCCAAAGTTTCTTCCTCTAAATGCCAGTCAGAAGAAGTTTTTACTCTCTCAGTACCTCTCAATGGGGATTAAATTTCAGCATGAACTTAAGTGGAGATGTTCAAACCACAGCAGCGAAGCATCTAGAATTGCCAAATTCATATAGACACAGTAGAATAGAGGTTATCAGGGACTAGAGTTTGGGAAGTAGGGGTGTCATTGTTTAATGAGTACCAAATTTCAGTTTAGGATGATGAGAAAGTTCTGGAAACAGCTGTATAAGATTGCAGATATATTTACTGTCAATGAATTGTACATTTAAAACTAGTTAAAATTATAGAAAGATCCTCCTCATATTTGTGAAAATGGAGATAGTTAATGGGCACATAAATTGTCATTCATATTCCTACCTGACCTTGCAAGCATTTGAGTCTATAATGCCTGGAACGAATAAAAAGTTTAATAAAATAATGTTTACTTTATTAATTGGTCATTGGAAATAAATATTGTGGTAAAAGGGCAGTTTTCATTTAGTTAAGAAGATCACTCATCTCAGCAGCCAATTCTGAGTAACACTTGGATGAAAATAACCTATTACAGACTTCATTTTTTATTATCCCATTTTGTAGTATGAGATCCTATAGAATTTAAACATGGCTATTCATAATATTTTTTAGAAGTCTTTCATTTATACAAGTAGTGATTAATGATGATCAGTAATTTATTCCTGCTTAATATTTACTGTTTTTTATAACATTTGTATATATACATAATGTATGTTTTATAACTCTCAGTATTATTTTACTTAGTATTTAATTCTACTTAGTCTAGTGTTTTGTTTCTGTCCCTATATACAGGTGTTGTTCACTAATATTGACTGGCATGTGTTTATAAATTTAGGCATTTAAATATTTGTTTTCAAACATTTTAGTGGGGAGAGTCAGCATTATGCTTGAGAGGGTGTTTCCTCCTTTTAATTTTAAATCTTTAGAGAAAGTGTTATAAGTAAGTGATTTAGAGTCAATCTGTGCAATACAGTGGCCATTAGTCACATGTGTGGCTATTTAAATTCATTGAAATTAAATAAAATTTAAACTCAGCAGCTTGGATATAATAACTACATTTCAAGTTCTCAGTAGCTACGTATGGCAAGTTTTTACTATTCCTGGATAGTGCAGACAAAGAAAATTCTGCATATTCCTGCTTTGATTGAATTAGAGCACCTATGTTCAGTCTTTTACTAGTGGTGTAACCTCAAGCAAGTAACTTCAGTTGTCTCTGAAAAATGTGGATAATATTAATACTATGATGATGTTACATGGATTAATGAGGATAAAATACTTGCTGCTGTGTTTTTAGAACTCTCTATACTCCATGGAACTCCAGATTTATAGAAGTGTAGAATTGAAAACACCAATTTACAAGATATTAAATTACATCAAATTCAAATTTTATACTGTGTCTGGTGTATGAAACAAGTTACGGTTTTTATGATTTGCTTAAAAATGCTTGTTTTCCACTAGCGAGTTGAAGAATTTCTCAGCAAAGATATCAGTTATCTTATTTCAAATAAAAAAGAAGCAAAATTTGCACAAACATTGGGTCGACTTTCCCCGGTACCAAGTCCAGAATCTGGCTGTACTGCAGAAACCACTTCACCTCATCCTAGCCATGATGGAAGTTCATTTAAGTCTCCAGACACAGTAAGTCTCTTAAATATACTTTGAGACTCTCAGACTGTAGATTGAGCATCTCATGATTTCCAATAGTATGCTGGCCACAGAGTTTACATGGGTGGAAAAGTTACAAAATTATAATGTGGCTTTCTAGTTATTGATAAAGTTGCTGTCTTTTAGAAAAAAGACTTTTTTCCCCCTGTTTTCTCAGTAGTACAGTATAGTCCCTGATTCCTAAAGTATACCTTTGGACTTGGGGCTTTTATTTTTTAGGATAATTTACAACTGAAAATAATAGCAAATCATTCATTTAAAGAAGAAATAGAAACCTTTTTAAATTTCAGAACAGGGGTAAGCAAACTGACCAAATTCAGCCTGCTGCCTATTTTTTGTACAGCTTTAAAAACTAACTGGTTTTTACATTTTCAAATGATTGGTAGGAAGAAATCGAAACAATATTTTGTGATAAGTAGAAATTATATGTAATTTAGATTTCATTGCTCAGGGTGTGTTTAAACACAGCAATACCCATTTGTGTAGATGTTACTTGGGGCTACTTTTGTCTTTTAGACAAAATTCAATAGTAATGATAGAGACCATACGACCTACAGAGCCTAAAATATGTACTGCCCTTTGTGTGAAAAGGTTACTTCCCCTGTGAAAAGGTTGCTACCCCTGTTATAAAATTATTGATGTCATATTCCTAACACTTCATTGCCAATAAGTTGGAAGATACAAGGAAGGACAAATTAAATTGATTTAATTGGTTATGAGGAGGGGAAGAGATTAAGAGAAAAAATGTTTTCATTTTTCTAAAATTTTAGACTGAAATGTAACTAAATTGTGATTTTTAAATATCGTCCTTGTTTCTCTGTTACCATTTTAAAAAGCAGAGAAACAGGTTTAAAGAAAAAACTTGAGTTATAAGGGAAATCACTTGAAAAGTAAAGTAGTTGATAAATATATAAAGTTTGTATTTTTTTCTTAAATCTTCATTTCAATAAGAAACTAAAATATAAACCAGCTTATTATAGATATAGAATTCCAGTGGAACCTATTTTATTTTTCCTTGTTGAGTAGACTTTATTGCAGAACTGACCTCTTGGGTCTTATTCAGTTAAATTAAGTTGTTCAACCAAAAAAAGAAGAAACAAACTTTTAAATAGACAGTTTTGCCAACACCCTAAAAAAGTCTCTTTTGACCATACCATAAAATGTATCTATTTACTTTGGCTATTTTTCCTTCTAACATTTTTCTCTAATGAATTACTGTATTACACTCTTTATATGTTTGTTTATTTTTCTTGGTCTTTATAGGTTTGTTTAAGCAGAGGAAAATTATTAGTTGAAAAAGCTATCAAGGATCATGTAAGTAGGAACTTTAAAAATTCACACTGTATTTTGCTTTTAAAATATGCACCTACCAATTATAGATATTATTGAAATCTTCCTTTCTATTAATTTTTAATAGGAAAAGTGTACATTGCAGCATGTATCTCATTTACAAAGAACATAGTCTGCTTTTTGTGGAGAAACATCCCCATCTTGTGGCCTTTTAAAACATTCTTGGAAATTTTTGAGATTTGCCTTAAAGTATACATTAAATTTGTCAAGAAAGGCTATGTTAAGCAGGATTGATTTAGAAACTCCAAAAGAAAAGTTAAGGTCTTGATTGCTATTATAACTGTATGACCTATTACAAATAATTATCTCAGTAACATTAAGCTTTCATTAAAAAAAATAGCTAATTTTAAATAGTAATTTTCTAAAAACTATCACACTTTTTTTTTTAACAGGATTTTATTCCTTCAAATAGTATATTATCAAATGCCTTATCATGGGGAGTAAAAATTCTTCATATTGATGGTAAGAATTTTATAATTGACTTTTGACATTATTGGATGCAAGCAAGTACCACTGTCCATCCCTTGGTTCCTGACTTTACATAGTAAAAATTTTTATAATAGCTGTAATGATAAATCCTTCATCTAAATTTACTACAACTCAGAAAACTTTGATGTTTAACTCCAACATTAAAGTCACCAATCATAAATCCTTTTTTCTTTTTATGAAGACATTAGATACTACATTGAACAAAAGAAAAAAGAATTGTGTTTACTCAAGAAATCAAGTACTTCCATAAGAGATGTGGTATGTTGTTTTCTTTAATTGTTAAACTAATGTTTAAGAATGATCAATTTTTTTCTTTTTTTTCTTTTGTTGTTGTTTTATGTATCTGTAAAATGTTTCCTGCCAAGAAGAAAATATTGCTAGAATATCTTTTCCATATGTATATCTTTTTCTGTGTATATAGCTCCTATCTTACTTCATTACTGTCTCCTCTTGTTTAAAATATTCACAATTCTCTTACACCATTTTAACTTGTTACCTTATTTCTTTGACTTTTTATATCTGTATTGTGTGTATGTTTCTGAGTTGTGTGTATTTAACTTTAGGATTGTATGCAAGAGGTGAAAGGTGTAGCTGGGATAGTGGCAAATGTGTTTTGGTTTGGAGGGGTTTATGTTTTACCTTTTTGGTTGCTAACGTTTTTTATAGGTATACTTGTTAATTCTGTAGAAAAACACTAGAATTAGCCTATTGCATAAGAAATTACTAATGTAAGTAGTACGCTCCTTTTTGGAACATAAAATATACTTTGAATTGCTCTACATGATGGTGTAACAAAATCTTATTAGCTAGTCTAACCTTGAAACAAATACAGTAAAACCTCCCTTGATCTCACATCCCTACCTACTGTCCAATCTTTATAATCCCTCTCATCATAATTCTCAAAACTCCACTTTATTTCCCATTCATTTTTCAACCTACAAGGTATGAAACTTCTCACCAATTTGCCAAATCAATTTGATACTTTTTAAAACCAGTCATGTTGGTTTTCTTGGCCATTGTCCATTCTGTCCTTGAACTTTTCTTTTTCTTTTTTTTTTAAGAGAGAAGGACAGTGAGAGAAAGAATCAGTTTTTCATGTGACTTTTGTTGCTCCGATACTTCATTGTGTACATGGTGCTGGGGTTCAAACCTGCATCCTCACGCATGTGAGGCAAGCATGTGTCTGCTGAGCCACTGCTCCAGCCCTGAACTTTTCTATCTCTTCTGCAATTTGGCTTTCTCTTGACTTTCTTCATATTTCTCAGACCATTCTTTTGTGGTCTGCTTTTCTTTTCCTCATTCAGTCCTCAAGTAACTAGGATCCAAAGGAAAATAAATTTCATAGGAGAGTGTATGCAAAGTCATGAAGCCATAAATAAGTAGTTTGGCATGTTTTGGCAATTTCTTATTAGTATACAACTTGTCTTTGAATGGGACAATTACACTTTCTACAACTCCAGGATTACTAAAAGGTCTCTCTCTGTTGAGTCTACCTCTCATTGTCCCTGTTTTATTTTTCCTATATCTTTTTGTTTTTCTGTCTGTCTTTCTCTCAATTGGAGATTGTTGTTCACTTATCTTTGAGTTTACTGATACTTCAGTCTGTCATCTGTGTTCTACTATTGTATTCAGCCAGTGAATTTTATATTTCAGAGAATGTATTTTTTTAGTCTAACAGTTTCTGTTGGTTTCTTTTCTTCTAGTTTTTCTACTGAGAACTTATACCTTTGTGTTCATTTTAAGTGTGTGTATCACCACTTAAAATCTTTTTCTCAGGGCTGGAGCAGTAGTGTAGCGGTTACTGTACTTGCCTGGTATGTGTGAGGATGCTGGTTTGAACCCCAGCACCACGTATACAACGAGGTATTGGAGCAATGGCAGCCATATGAAAAACTAAATAAAATTGATTCCTTCTTTCTCAGTCTCTCTTTTAAAAAAGTCTTTTTCTGATAATTCTGACATCAGAAACATTTTGGGGCTGGAATCTGATTGTTTATATTCAAGAATTTATCAATTTTTCTTGGTTCTTTATATGTCAGATAAGTTTGTGCCATATATAGTACACTATGAATGTTATGTTGTGTGACCCCCCCCCCAAGATCTATTTTAATAGTCTAGAGAATGCTGATTTTGTTTTTGCTGTTGTTGTTTTAATAGGCAGTCATCCCAGTTTTGTTCACATTTGGCGTTCTGTCTTAATTTTTGTAAGTGGTGTTTCTAATCTGTTTCAGTTTTCAAGTACTCCATGACTGAAGGTCTTAAGTTTTGACTCCCTTCCATAATCTGCTTGCCCTTTTTTTTTTATTTTGTTTTAATTCTTCAGATAGTTGCTTCTTGAATGTTGTTCAGAGTTTTTAGTTGTAATCAGTTGGATTGATTGCCCCATGTGGTGTATTTCAGATTTGCCTGAACTCACAAACTAAAAATGTTGACTATTCCTTTCTTCAGTTTAACAGAAAGGATTTGCTGAATAATGACATTAAAAGAACATGTGACTATTTTTAGTTTATTTCATTAACTGATTTTTCTTTTTTGGTAGATTTTTTTTTCCCTGTGAAGGCTGACAGACATAGAATACAACTTACTTGTATTGTAAAACTGAGATTATATTCCTGAATTAAGATCTTTATTTTTCTTCAGTGGTCATTATTTAATTGCTTTGATTGAGTTGACTTTATAAAAAGTAAAAAAGCAATCACCCCTGTTTGATATAGTGCATTTCCTGTATGTTTTTGTTTGTTTGTTTTTGATCTTGGAGATAATTGAGCAATTGCTTTTCCTGTTTTCTTTGTGCTTGTAAACCTAGCATTGTCACAATTATTTTTTCTTTTAAGGGGAAAAGAGTTGGTATTGGAACACAAAAGACCAGAAGTAAGTATTTTTATATGCATAAATATATTTGTTTTGCTCCTAGAAAAACAGAACAAATCATGTAAAGATATTCTCAAATCATGTAAATGGTCCTTTAAATGATTTATTTAGGGGCTTCTTGGTTATTTTTAGAACATGGACCCCTGTGACAGTCTAATGAAGCCTATGGCCCCCCTCCCTTGGAATACTATCTCTTAACATTAACCAGAAAATCAATTATCAAAGTAATCTTAATTATGAAATAGTGATATATTTGCTTTTTATTATACATTGAAAACAAGTTCTGTGAGTGATTCTGATTGCTACTATAATTTGAAAAGTGATAAGCATCAATGTTTTGATATTATCTATAACAACTAATATAATGTGAAAATATGTTCTGTTTTCATTGGCATCAAAGTTACAGATACTGTTAATACTACTGTGATCTTTTGTTTACATTCATAATTGGACGAAATTTTAAGTATCAGTTAGAGGTAACTAAAAATTAAAGTGCAACTTTTTTTCCTATGTTAATTCTCCTTCCTGAATTCTAATCATAAACCCTTTTGGAGCTAGTTAGTTTAAGAACTTTGGTATTTTTAGAAAATGGAGCAGTATTGGATAGTACTTCACTGAGGTTTAAATCTTTGAAATGAATAGGTTGTTTATTTGTTTTGGGGGGATTTTGTCAGAGTGGTTTCATTGATAGGGGGATCTAAAACTGCAGGTCCCTAATATCATGTTTTCTATGTTCTAAAGCAGGAAGACTCAAAAAGCCTTTTGTAAAGGTAGAAGACACGAGCCAGTAAGTACCTTAAATGTGGACTATATGTAACTTAGATACAATTTTTTTTCTTTTTTTAAAGAAAGAGGGACAATGAGAGAGAAAGAGAATTTTTTATTTAGTTTTTCATGTGACTTTCATTCTTCAACACTTTGCTGTGTCCTTGGTTCTGGGTTTCAAACTCGTGTACTCACGCATGCCAGGCAAACACTATAACCACCTAGCTACCACTTCAGCCCCTTAGATACAGTATTAAAGGAGAAAATATCCTAATTAATTAAGGTCTCTTCATTAATACTGTTAAGTTGCCTTATATTACACTAGTGTGCATGTAGCATTAATTCATTTGTGTTCAAGGACTGGATTTAGTTTTAGTATATTGTAGATACCTTCGAAGTATCTGGTTTAGAGCATTCATGAGTCCAGCTCATTTTTTAGCATTTCAAATAATTGTTCTCTGCAGTACCATATAATTTAGAAAAACAACTCATATTTGTGAAAATAATTATTAGATACTATTTAGAGATTCAAAATCTAAATATAACATCTAATGTGGTAACTTTCAAAAACTCACTTTGAAGTTTTATAGAATAATCTTAATAAAAACTACATATATGAATAAGTTAGGGCTGGAGGGTTGGCTCCAGCCAACCCTCCTGGCATGCATGAGGACCAGGTTCAAACCCTTGCACACATACACAACTTAAGTGTCAGAGAAACAAAGGCCAGATGAATGAATAAATAAATAAAGTTGACTCTCTCTTTCCCTCTCTCTCTCTTAAAAAAAATAAGTTTGGAATAGAAGAATTAGATTTCTTTCTTTTTGTTATTTATTTAGACTTGTATGGTTATGAAATGTGTTACTGTGAAGAAAAAGCTCAGTTCAGAATTAGGCCTGCAGAAAACACCCACAAATGGAAAGATGGTTAATTCATGGATTAGAAAACTTAACATTGTTAAGATATCAATGAACTCTACCCAAAACATTCTACAAATTCAGTGCCATTTCTGTCAAAATCCCAATGATGTGTAGGGTTCTTTTTCTGTTGTTGTTGTTTTGTAGAAGTAGAAAAACTTCTTCAAAAATTCAACTGAACTTTCAATGATCCCCAAATACTGAAAACAATCTTGAAAAAGAACAAAGTGAGATTTCTCACACTTCCTGATTTCAAAACTTATTATATACAGTAATCAGAACAGTTTGATACTGGACTAAGGGCAGACACAGATATAAGAGAGAACCCAGAAATAAATCATCACACATGATCAGTGATTTTCACCAGCAGTAGGGAGATCATTGAATGGGAAGACTAGATATCCATATCCACATGCAAAAAGATGAAGTCTAGGTTTTACACCATGTAAAGACATTAAATTTAGAGACCTTAAACTATAAGCTCTTAGAAAGAGTGTGTCAGAATTGTAAATTCTGCACATCAAAGGACAAAACAGTTAAAAGCTAACCTAACAAGTGCCAGAAGGTAATTGCAAATTTTCTTGTAAGACGTTCATATCCAGAATAAATGAAGAATTTCTACAATTCAAAAGAAAAAAAAAATCACCCAGTTAATAAAGGATAACATTGTGACATATTCTTGACATGGATGAAACTTCAGGACATTATCCTAAGTAAAATCAGAATAATACTGCATTATCTCACTTACATGAAACATGTAAAATAGTCAGATTCATAAGAGGAAGTAGAATGGTGGTTGCCTGCCAGGAGCCTGGGGGTAAAGGAGGAATGGAGAATTACTGCTTACTGGGTACAGAGGTTCAGTGTTTGCATAGTGAGAGTTCTAGAGATGTTCTAGTGATATTTCTACAATATTGTGAATACTTAATTTGACATACTTAATACTTAATTTAACTGTACAGTTAAAAATGGTTAAGAGAGGACTAGACTGGGAATGTAGCTCATTGGTACAGTACTTGCCTAGCATGCATAAGGCCCTGGGTTCAATCCCCAGCACCAGAAGAAAAAGAAATGTTAAGCAGTAAGATAGTAGATTTTGTATGTGTTTTGCCACAATTTAAAATTTGTTTTTAAATATTAATAAAACATTAAGCCTACTGGGGCTGGAGTGGTGGCTCGGCAGTTATGGTGCTTGTCTGGCATGTGCAAGTACACGAGTTCAAATCCCAGCACCACATACACAGTAATGTCTTGGAACAATGAAAGTCACATGAAAAACTAAATAAAATTATTTCTTTTTCTCTTCTCCCTCTCTCTAAAAAGAAATAAATAAAAATTTAAAAACATGTGTTGTGTTGATGCAGATAGTCTTTATTTAAAAAAAAAAAAGAAAAAGAAAAACATTAAGCCTACAAATTGGTTCTTTGAAGAGAAGCCAGACCCTTATTTCTATTGTTTTTTCACGTTTCAAATGAATTAAATGATTCTGAAGTATAACACTTTAAACTTATTTTCTTTCATCAAAGAAACTCACTTGTCCTTTTTTTTTTCTTTTAGACTTTATAGGCCATTTTATCTTCAGCTGACCAATATGCCCTTTATAAACTATTCTATTCAGAAGCCCTACAGTCCATATGATGTAGATAAGCCATCTAGCAACCAAAAGCAAACTCAGGTTAAACTAAGGTTGGTTTGAATCTTTATCTTTAGAAGGAATTTATCATCTCAACAAGTTTTTTCTTTATAAGCAGATATTTGAAACGGTTCATTTTAAGCCACAGTGGTGATGACATGTGTTTCTAATCACTATTCTGCTTACTTTTAACACCTTGTGTATTCTTAATGACTGAAGTCTGAATCTGTTTTCATTGTGTCATATTTAGACACTTTAGTTTGCAGGGGGCAAAATATTTGCAAATAATGGAAATGGGTTGTTATTCTTGAGCCATCTGAAATATTCTCTTGAATAGTCGTTATACTCTTACTTTGCTTTTAAATTTCTTTTAAAGAAAATATGAGTCAGGTGTGGTGGCAACTCAGAAGACTGAGGCAAGAGGATTACTAGTTCAAGGCCAGCCTCAGCAGCTTAGGAAGACACTAAGCAACTTAGCCCAGTCTTTTTTTTTCCTCCCTTATTTTTTTATTGGTACATAATAGTTGCACATAATGATGGCATTTGTTGTCATGTATTTGTAGATGCACACAATACATTTTGGTCAATATCTCACCCCCACCCCGCCCCATACCTCTCTCTTGCCTCTCTTTCTTGGTCCTATATTTTTCCTAAAATATCCAGATACAGTGACATAATTCTTATGCCTATGAAGAACAGTTTTTATATACATCACTATAGTATATATAGTGACATACTTAGAAATGCTTGAAGTGTACCTTGCTTTAACTCATTTCCAACATTTCCCCTTCTCCCTATCACCCCTTATTTTTAGAGACGTTTAACAATAGGATTAAACATTTACCTTTTTGTAAAGGCAAGCAGTATAGCTTATTCAAACATCTTATGCAGTATCTTGCAACTGTATCTGATAACTATTGACATACTGCATTTTTCTTACAATTAAGGCCTAGTCTTAAAATAAAAAATAAAATAGACCAGGGGTGTAGCTCAGTTTTGAAGTAACCCCGGGTTAAAATCTGTGTGGTTGCTGGGCACAATGACAGAGGTCTGTAATCCCAATGACTAAAAGAGGCTGAGGCAGGAATATCACTCACCTGGGTAGCTTAGCAAGGCCCTATCTTAAAACATGAAAAGGTTGGGAACGTGGCTAAGTAGGCCTGTATTCATTTCCCCAGTACCTCCGAGAGAGAGAAAGAGAGAGAGAGATTAAAAAAGAGTAAAAGTATTTTCTGGTTCAAGTGTTGCTGCAAATTATGGCAGATCCTGTGTAGAACAATAAATTTTGAAAATTTGTCCTTAGATTTAGCAGTTAATTTCTTTTTTTTTTTTTTAACCATTTCTGTCACCAGAATTCACACAGATGGCGATAAATATGGTGGAACCCCAATTCAACTCCAGCTGAAGGAGAAGAAAAAAAAGGGATATTGTGAATGTTGCTTACAGAAATATGAAGATCTTGAAACAGTAAATGTGACTTTATATTTAGGGGATTGATGTTTCTAAAGCTCCGAATAATATTTGTAATTTAAATTTTAGCTGCTTGTCATTGTGATTTACTTGATAATTATAAATAGTTGTTTTTCTTTTTTGATAGAAACATCTTAAACTTTAAGAACCCAAAGGAGGGACATGAATTTTGAAAAAATTATTTTTGTTCATTCAACAAATATTTATTGAGCAACTACTATGTATTGATCACTGCTTTGGGTGAAATTAGCATTGAACACTTCCTGCTCACATGCAGATTACACTCTGGAGCAAGGGAACAAGATTGGTAACCACAGGATAAAATGTAATCAGGTGTATTTTAGAGAATATCAGATCATTGCTTTGGGGGGAAGGGGGACCAGAAATGGGGATATTGCTATTTATTAAGGAATACCTAACTTATAAGGTGAAATTCTGATTAGAGACTAAAGAACAGTTAGGTAACAAGAGTTCTGGATATTTAAATAAGCTGGAGGAATAGTTTTAAACTGATTGATTCAATCAAATAACATATGATGTTGACCTGGACTAAGTGGTACAAGAAGTGCTAGAGACATAGTTGGATTGTAGATATATTTTGAAGTTGAGGCTGAGATGATTTACCAATGGATTAACTAACTATTGGGAGTGGGAGAAAATGATGAGTCAAGGATGAGAGTAATCTGGGCCTGTGATATTTAAAAAATGCTTGTTATTTACTAGTGGGAACAAAAGAATTGAAAATGGAGAATTATTGAAGATGAAATAATTAATTGGAAGGGCATATGGGAGGAAGAATTTTAAAGGTGGGGACTGTTAGTTTTTAAGCTGATCAAAAGAGCAGGAACATGCCAAGCATGGTAGTACATGCCTGAAATCCCAGCTAGGCCAGCCTCAGCAACTTGGCAAGACTGTTTCAAAGTAAACAATAAAAAGGCCTGGGAATGAGCCAGATATGGTAGCACACACCTGTAATCCCAGCAACTAGGGAGGCTGAGACAGGCAGATTGCAAGCCAGCCTCGGCCAAATGATCAAGACCCTGTCTCAAAATTAAAAAAAATAAAGGGGCTGGGGATGAGGTTCAATGGTTAAATGCCCCTGGGTTCAGTCCCCAGTACCACAAGAAAAAAAAGAAAGAGCCAGACAGAGCTTTGGACCTAGGTTGCCTAAGTTTGAGTCCTGGCGTCCTGTCTGTGTGACCTTAGACAGGGCCCGACCCTGTCTTAACAGAAAAAAGAAGATAGCTAGGGTGTTTGGTTTGGTCTGGTTTAGATCTAAGATGGGAAAGTTAAAGAGGAAGAATAAAATTTTAAAATAACTGATTCATAAAGTATCTACCTTCATACTGTAAGTTAGAATTTGTTTTACAACCCTAAATACATTAGTGGATTTTATCAGTTTTGTGTGTGTGTGTGTGTGTGTGTGTGTATGTGTTTTATTTATATAATAAAAGAAAATATGGTTAGTTTTAAATTGTTTAATCAGAAGCTAAAATGTCTCAAAATATTTCCTCTTCTCCAAAATCATTTTGAAAATTAAAATTACAGAGTTGTCCTGAGATTTACTTGATTGTTAGACTAATAGAATAATCCGGAATGGAAGCTTTTCTTAATATGTGATGCTCAGAAAATGTTGGGGCTAAAAACCAAAAAAGTTGTTCACTGGTTGCCACAAAATGGGAAAATTGGAGAAAGCAGATGTTGGGAATGAAATTTATTTAAGATCATAGTTTTCAGTTTTTCATGTATATGTTTTTTAGTTGTTAAGAATGAAGAAAATATTCTTTTATGTTTTAAATATTAGGTTTCATAATGATTCAGTTCTACCTCCAAGGGATTCATTTAACATATTTTTGAGTATTACAGTTAAATAAATAAAAAGGCCAACCTTCCTTGTGTATCTTATGGTTGGGCAGAGAAGATATATATAAAACATGTATTTGCAAACCTGATTAGTGTCACAAAAGTGAGATATAAAGTGCAATGGTAATAAACAATGAGATGTAGGGGCTAGGGGGTCTGGCTTTAGTGTAGAGGGAATACTTAGCATGGGTGAGACTCTGGGTTCAATCCCTAGCAAGCGCCCCAAAAATAAACAAATAATGAGATTACTTAACCTAGAGTGAGTGTCAAGAAAGAAGGCCCAATTGGGAAAGCTACATTTAAATCAAGACCTAAAGAATGTATAAGAATAACTAGATGGAGGTAGAGGGGAACTACATAAAATTTGAATGTTGTATTATTTAATTTACTTAGGTGGTTAAATTATTTTCCTTTCTACAACATAAACAGTTTGATTTTATATATTTGATTTTTTTATTTATTATTAAGAGAGAAGGACAGTGAGAGAATCATTTTTCTTTAATTTTCTTTAATTTTTCTTGTGGCTTTTGTTGCTCTGACACTTGTGTATGTGGCACTGGGGTTTAAACCCGTGTCCTCATACATGCCTAGGCAAATGCTATAACCGTTGAGCCACTGCTCCAAACCCTGATTTCTTTTTAAATTCTAGTTATCTCCTTTCTTTTTGCATTATTGGATGTAATTTACATGTGGAAATTTTTGCAAGTAAGAAAGGATACACATGTGTTCCAGGATGCATGATTTTGTCACCAGTGGAGAAATTGGTTTTTGGAAATGCAATCAAATCATTAAAAGTTAAAATTTTGCAAAACTAGAGAAAAAGAAATAAGATTGTTTCATTTTCATCCTGATGTGAGCTTTTAGATAGCAATTCCCTAATTAATGACAATTGATAGAATTAGCCTCATTCAATAGAAACTTTGTTTCCTGTGATTTTTATCCTAATAGTCTATGAACTTCTTCACTTTTGTTGTTCACTCTTAAAATTGAGAATAACTTCTCTGCCCTCTATTATAGTTACTGGACAATTGAGATAATTTGCTCATTCTTGAATGTCTTTTTCAGTTATGGGTCTTTTTTTAAATACTTCACAGCATTTAATGTGACTTATCTACTTTGTAGATTATTGTATGTTTGGATTCTTGTGCGTTAATTTACAATATCTATAATATCTCACATAATATTCTATAAACCCTGTATTATTCACTTAGTAGAGGGAATGGTGTTTTAAAATATTAGCACACACTCAATGTTAAATGTTACTGTTTTTCTCTTTTTTCTGATATAGTATTTTCATTTGTATGTTGTAATCACAAATTAGTATTTGGCTTTTCTTACTGAAAAAATAAAAGTAATTTTAGTGGATTCTCAGAAGTGACTAACTTGTTTTACTTCCTGACATATTTTGAAGTCTAGTAAAAGGGGTTTTTTTTGTTTGTTTGTTTGTTTTTAGAGTAGTAAACAGGCACCTAATTTCAGAGACAGGAAAATGTTAAAAATCCTAAATTGAAAAGTGTCCTTTGGTTTAAAAGTATAATTTTTATGATATATGTTGTTTTGTTTGTTTTTAGCATCTTCTAAGTGAGCAACACAGAAACTTTGCAAATAGTAACCAGTATCAAGTTGTTGATGATATTATATCTAAGTTAGTTTTTGATTTTGTGGAATATGAAAGAGACACACCTAAAAAGAAAAGGTAATTTATCAACCAAAATTTTAAATTCAACTAGATTAATAAACTATTTTATTACATTAGAAATAAATAAAAGTTTAACTGTCTTTTAGAATATAAATATGGTTAAGAATAACTTCTTCCGTTCCTTCTTTTCTACTACCAAAGGTGCTTACTTTAGGTTAGTTTTAGAGTCCTTGACATGGTTAGAAAAGCAGCTGGTGGGGCTGGAGCAGTGGCTCAGTGGCTTACCTGGAATGCACAAGGATCCAGGTTCAAACCCAGCACCATATATACAACTCAGGGTCAGAAAAACTAAAACCAGATGAAAAGATAAAATTGATTCTCTCTCTTTCTCTCTCTCGCTCTATGTTAAAAACAAACAAACAATCAAACAAAAAACCAGCTAGCAAACTTCTCTGTAAAAAGCCCTGTAGTTAAAATTTTAGGTTTCTTAATGTAAGGTCTTGTTATATCTGCACAGCTTTGCCGTTGTACAAAAAATATGACTATGTTGCAATAAAGCTTTACTGAAAAAAATAGACTGAAGAATAGGCTGCCCACAGACTCTATACTTGATCAGTCCCTGGTCTAGAATCATAAAGTTTACCATCTCCTTAGACTAAAAAGGCTTAGAACTTTTAATTAATCTTAAGAACTTTTGAGAAACCCTGGTTCACTTTCACCTATTAAGTCTGTTTATACTTAACTGAGTATCTCTTTAAATTCTATTGCTCATAATAACTTTTAAGTATGAATATAGACCAATTCAGTGTACAGTAACCGCACATTAACAACATTGGTCCTGATTAGATTATTCCCATGAATCTTAAATTTTAAAATATCCTTTCATATAGAGATACACCCTAGAATTGGTGATAACTCAATATTTTGTTCAATCCATATATGTATTTTTAAACTAATCTTACGGCATAATGATTAGACATGTGATACTAAGATATAGCTTCTGAAAATTAACTAGAAATATTTTTGTCTCTAGATAAAACAGTTTTTAAATCTCATTTCTGTAACATTCAGAATAGTTCATGACTGATTTACTAATATGGAATTTGGAAAAGGAGGCATATTTCCAACTATTAAAACCATGTAGGGTGCCAGGCAGTGTGGTGCACACCTGTAATCCCAACTACTCAGGAGAGAGGCATGAAGGATCCTAAATTCAAAGCCATCCTTGAAGCTTAGAGAGGTCCTCAGTAACTTAGACCCTGTCTCATAATAAAATACAAAGACTGGGGATGTGGCTCAGTGGTAAAGAACCCTGGATTCAATCCCTGGTATCATAATAGTAATAATATGAAGTATAAAGTATACCTTATACATGTAAGAGCACAGAAAATGTGATTTTTTTCAGGATAATAAAAACAGAATTAGGTTCAGAGTAGATCTCTTATTATCTTTGATTTTGGTTATCTCTGGGGAGGAGTAAGAATGTGGATGAAATATTTACAAGATTTTTTAACTAATACTAATTTGATTTCTAAGGAATTTGTTTTGATAGCAATTATTTTTAATTTTTTTCTTTTTTTTTCTTACAAAGAATAAAATACAGCATTGGATCCCTTTCTCCTATTTCTGCAAATGTCCTGCAAAAGACTGAACCAAAAGAAAAGCTCGAATTGCAACTTATTTCTCAGACAGACTTCAGGGAAAATAATGTACAGATGATCAAGCAGAACTTCCTGTACGAAGAAACCCAGGAACCTGAACAAAACCTTGTGTTGCTTTCAGAATCCATCCTTGGCCCATCAGAATTGAAAGGATTTAATGAGAAAACAGTTGATGAATGTCCCATGTTAAATGCAGCTGGAAATGACATAAAACAGAATTTTACACAACTACCTCCATATAAAAATAATCAGGAATGCATTCTTGACATTTCTGAACATAAATTAATTGTAAATGATAATAATTTAGAAGAAATAAGGGTAGGTGACTACCCATATAAGCTACAGACATCTTTACAATTTTCTCATTTCAATGCATCACAACCAAAACAAAAGTCAGATACTGTACTTTTTCCAGCAAAAGATCTAAAAGAAGAGGACCTCCATTCAACATTTGGCCATGATTCTGGTCTGATAACAATAAATGCAAAAGAACACCTAACAAAGGAAAAAACATCCTACACTCCTCCTGAAGAATGTGATATCAAGAATACAGATAATTTACCATCGAGTAAAATCCATCGAAAAGTAAGAATATTATTAAGACGAAATAAAAAAAATTTGGAACCAAATGTTCAATTAGATAAGAAAAGAACCGAATTTCTTACTACACAAGAAGAAAACAGAACTTGTAGTTCACCAGTACAATCTCTACTGGACTTATTTCAGACAAGTGAAGAGAAATCATCAGAGTTTTTGGGTTTTACTAGCTACACTGAAAATAGTGGTGTATGCAATGTTTTAGATATTTGGGAAGAGGAAAGTTTAAATAGTACGTTAACGTTTTTCTCTTCCCCTTCAACTTCTACATTTACTGGCTTTTAGGCTTTAAAACTGTATACTTTATACAAAGTAATAAGGATCATATTCTTGAAATTTTTATAAATATAATTCTTAGGATGTTTTGCCAACTTTGTTTACAGAGCCAAATGTAAATATTAATAAAGATGATGTTTGTGATTTTTTTACAGAATTGAGTACCTGTTATAGAAAAATTTAAAATAAATGACTCATTTTTACATAGTATGCTGTTTCCTGAGAATTACAATGAGTGTTGTTTGCTTTGTCACTGAAGAGTTAATTTCAGGTGAAATTTTGAGAATATCATTAAGCATTATAAATTTGGATATTCTAGTCATATCAAAACTAATTCCTAGGCTGTGGCTGTAGCTCAGTAGTAGAGCACTTACCTAGCATGCACAGGGCACTGGGTTTAGTCCTGAGCACCATATAGCTGGGGCTAGGGGATGCACGTGGATACCCTTGATAACAGTATTGTCTTTAAAAACAAATTTTATGTGGGAAGAAAAAAATGTACTGATATCTGTGTGTGAATTCTGGAATTGGAAACATTGGAACTTGAGGGTGATCCAGTGGAATTATGCTTCTATTTTGGCATTGAATAGTTAAATTTTTGTGGGACTAAGGAGAGGTCATAAAGGAACCTGGTGTTGTGATATATACCTGTAATCCCAGCTACACTGGAGGCTAAGGCAGGAGGATTGCAAGTCCTGTTTGTGTAACTTAGTGAGACCCCATCTCGGTGTTCTGGGAATGTAGCTAAGTGGTAGTGTACCTGAGTTCAGTCCCCAGTACAGGGGGACTCATGATGTTTTGGAAAAGTTAACAAGGCTAAATCATGGAATAGGACTTTTCTGTTAATTTACCTTTAAATAACTTAAGGAATAGTTTTCAAAAATGACTCATTCCCTAATTTGGTAATAAGAGATGAAGGATGGCATTGAACTATAGCTAATGCTTTGAAATACATGTGAGAATTGCCTTGATCATGTACTTGTCAAGATAATTTGGAGAAAAGAAAATTCAAGTGTAAACAATTTCAATTTCATAAATAACACTTTTGTCTTTGGGCATTTACAACCAATGAAATTGTTTTCACAGTAAAATATTGGTGTTAGGTGTCGTGCTTCACACCTACAATCCAGGTTAGAGCCCAGCCTGGACAGTTTGGTGAGACCCTGTTCCATATTCGAAAATAAAAAAGACTAGGGATGCGGTGGTAGAATGCCCCTGTGTTTAATCCCCAGCACTGACTTTAGAGGGGGGATGAAAAAAAAAGTGTTGAATATTACCTGACACTAAAAATTAAACTTAGGGGCTGCAGCAGTGGCTCTGAGGTTATGGCGCTTGCCTGGCATGCGCAACTACATGGGTTCAAACCCCAGCACCCACGTATACAACTAAGTGCCAGAGCAACAAAAGCCATGTGAAAAACTCAATAAAAATTGATTCTGTCTCTCTCCCACTGCCTTTCTAAAAAAAAAAGAAAAACTATGAAAAAAATTAAACTTAATTCATAGTCTTAATTTTTTGAAACTCTTTATGGCTCCCAATATAGGATTAGTTGAATGCTTTCAGGTATGTATTACTTGTGTGGATGGTATCAATGTGAAAATACTGACTTTTCAACAGCTTTGTTATTTATACTGCTGTAAGTTACTCTAGCATTTTCTGTAACATGTATATGTGAATTTGTCAGGTTTTGTAGAGAGTATAAAAATCTAGAAACTTGGAAAATTGCAGGTATATCTGCTCTTCAGTTACTTGTAAAAATTTCTCAAACAATTAGGAAGTATTTAAATTTGTTGTATGATACTTTAATTATTAGCGTGATGGTCTCTTCAATTTTCACTGGTAATGTTTGCTTCACAATTGTTGGGTGTCATTTTGCCTCAGTTTTATTTATTAAGGAGAAAAAGACTCCAGTTAAACCCTCTGTTAAATTTTAATTTGATATTACTTTTGAACTATTATTTCAAACATTGGACTTTTAGAACATCCCTAAAGTATTCATAGTGATTACTTAATTATGTAAAAATGTTTCAATTTCAGTTCACTTGAAACAGTGCTATAAAGTATAGGATGGCTATCACATAAAGTTTGTATGGGTCAAACTATGCAAACAGGCATCCAGCCGAGGAGATTAATTGGGTAGAAATCCAGCCAGTGCTTTGCATCAAGTAATGTGCCCTGGCAATGTGTATCCAAGATCACTTTTTTTCTTTCATCAAATAGCGATTGATTCTGGTTTGGTTCCCAGATTTGCTCACAAAAGGACATTTAATCTTTGTGCTGCAGCCCTGACTCAGGGGTTCCAGTGCTTGCCTGGCTTGCACCAGGATGTTGGTTCAAACCTCAGCCTCCAGAATCTTTGGGTTTACAGATGTGTGTCATTGCACCTAGCTGCAGTAAATATGTTTCTTATCAAAATTATTATTTTTGGTGGTACCAGGGATGGAAACCAGGGATACTCAGCCACTGAACCACCTCCCCAGCTCCCAGCACCTTTTATTTTTTATTTTGAGACAGAATCCCTCTAAGTTGCTTAGGACCTCATTAAGTTGCTGAGGCTGGCTTTGAACTTGTAATCCTCCTGCCTCAGCCTCGAGCTGCTGGGATTATAGGAATGTGTCACTACACCCAGTCTCTTATCAAAGTTTCTAATGTGCTAGCAACTTCTTGCTTATTCCAATAAATATAATATCCTCAATATAATTAATGTGTAATGTGAGACATTTAGTGGGATCTGGATAGCCAAAATCTCTACAAATTATAAAAGGGTGAGAAAAATTCAAACAGGCATGCTGTAAAACTATAAATGCATACTGCAATTTCCTCCCTTAGAATGCAAACAATTTCTTTTTTTAATGGGTATAGAAAATTATGCATCTGCCTGATCAATGGTTTCATACCACCTGATGCCATGTTCATTCACAGTAGAAATTATAAACATTTGGCACTACAACTGTATTTGAAACTACTACTTAACTGCAGTTTGTGGTCTTCTGCTGTCATTTCTCATGGTTCCTATGAATATGAATCAACCATCCCTGTATGTTTCAGATATTTTAACATTGACACTAACATTACAACAACTACCCCAGCTTTTGTCTGTTTGCAGTGCAGGAGATGAACTCATGGTCTCATGCATGCTAGGCAAGTGCTGTACTAGTAAACTATACCCCCAGACCTACACCAATTTGATACTGTTTTTCATTTATTATTTGTACTGAGAGGTAGAGACAGTTTCAAAAGTTGTCATTTGATCTTTTCCTCTATATTAGTTCTTACACTACAGGCCACCACGGATACAGGGATACAGTATGGGAGATCATATGCAGGACTAAGTCTTTCTCTTATAATGCATTCAGAAATTAAGCAAATAACACAGCTAATTCACTGTGAGTCAAACCTTGTCCAGGATTTGTTTACTGCTCCCATATATTCCACTACAATAGATGCTTTGGGTCCCAAGTATCATTGGTAATTCACTCTCTGTCCAGCAAATATTTGGGCATTCCTCTTCTCTCAGTGCAGTTACTCAAGTAAATGGAGATAACTGTATTTGGGGAAGGACTAGGGAACAATTACCACATGCACTTAAAAGGTGTTTCAGGGTCCTTCTCCTGGGGACATGACGTCTTCTCCAGCCAGTGGTTTTTGCATTGAATTGACATACGTGATCATGACTTACTGAAAAAATGGAGCAATTGCCCTTAGCCTCCTAAGACTGATCTATTCTTCTTTTTTGAAGATGATTTATTTTAATTGTACATATTGAGTGATTCATTTGTTGGCTGTCTATCCATTTTACTTCTATGTTCTATTAACTGACTCCATAACTCTCCAAAGATCCAATTTCTTCTGGCTGTCTTTTCAATATTGCCACTTATGATAATTATGTCCACCTGGCTTCTGTTGTTAAAAGACATGCTCTGGCCTTTGTTGTTTTGGGTTTTATCAATTATACTGCTATTAGTGTAGTTCTGTAATGGCCTAACCTATCATCAACCCTGGCATAGAGTCATCACTGCATATCTTAGTAATGTTGGTGCCCTTTCTTTTAAGATACTCCTTATGGTCTTGGTAAATGGTGTATTGTTAAGTACATCACTTGGACTATAATAACTTGACTGGTTTTCTGGGTTTTGTTTTGTACTAGGGATTGGATCCAGCAGTGCTTTACCACTGAGTTATATCCCCAGCCCCCCACCTTTTTAAATTTTTAATTGGAGACACATTCTTGCTAAGTTGTTCAGGCTGACCTCAAATTTGTGATTCTCCTGCCTCTGTCTCCCAAGCTGCTGGGATTACTTCTGTGTGCCGTCTCACCCAGCTGTTCTTAATGTAGTATATTCGTTCAAGTATACCCACTTCTTTTCCTCTACTATCCCGTGGAAATTATAACAATTTCATTTTACTTAGCATGAGCCACCAATTATATATTTTTCTTTTCAGAAATGGGAATTAAACCCTTAGCAAATTACTGAGGCCCTAAGCACCTTAGTGAGATCCTATCTAAGAACAAAAAAGTTTATATTAGAAAAGAAGAAATCTCTAAGATGCATGTTTTGTATGGATATACGGTTTTGACTCACTTGGATAAATATCAATGAGCATGACTCCTAGATCATATGTTAAAACTAATATTTAGTTTTAAGAAAGTACTAAATTGTCTTCCAAAGCAGCTGTGCTATTGAATATTTCCACTAGCAATGACTTGGAGTACCTGTTGTTTCACATCCTCACCATATTTTGTGTTGTAGTTTTGAATTTTAGCTATCCCAATAGATGTGTAGAGGTACTTCATTGATGTTTTAATTTGTATTCCCAAGTGGCATGTGATGTTGAATATCTTTTCATATGCTTATGTCTGTGGTAACATCAGATCTTTTGCCCATTTTATTTATTTTTTTAAAGAGAGAGGGACAGTGAGAGAGAATGAGAGAACCAATTTTATTTAGGTATTTTTTTTTTTTTGTCATGTGGCCTCTGTTGCTCCGACACTTCATTGTGTACATGGTGCTGGGGTTCAAACCCACCTCCTAATGCATGCCAGGCAAGCACCTTAACCACTGAGTCACTGCTCCAGCCCCTCTTTTGCCCATTTTAAAATTAAGTTGTATTCTCATTGCTGAATTTTTTCTTTATGTATTGTTTGATACCAGTCATTTATCAAATATGAGTTTTAGAAATGTTTTCTCCCAGTCTGTGGCTTGTCTATTCATTCTTTCTGCCACCCTCCCACCCTGGGGATTGAACCCAGGGATGCTCTACCTCTGAGCTACATCCTCAGCATTTCTTATTTTTTTATTGTAGAGGTAGAGTCTTACTAACATTTGCAACCAGAGGAAAATAGAATAATTGGCCTGAAAAAGTAGAGTTCTCCATGTCTGGATTTCAAATACAGGTTGGAGGTAGGCAGATATTAGAGAACAAATATGTCCTCGTACAAGTGTTTGCCTGGCCATTTTCCAGAAGGTCTTCCCTGACTCCTGGAGGGTAAGATAATAGCCCTCCTCTAGGTAGTACTCAGACATGTTCCACACTGTAATGTTAAAACAAAAACAAGAAGCCTGGCTTTCTTACTCTCCTGCGTCTGCCCAGGAGACTCATACTGGTGTCCTTCACAGTTGTCAAGTACCTGCCACACAGTAGGTCCTCTATCCGTGTTTGTTGAATGGTAAATTTATCTTGTTTTTAGGGTGTTATTTCCTGATACTAACTTTTGCTCCTAATTTGTGGGAAGCATTGTAATTCATTAAGGACCTTGTGGAAGAATACCAGCAGTTGGGTATCTCCGGTGACAGGGCCCCTTACCAGTGATGACCGCTAGTTCTTTCGCACTTTTCCTACCCCAGGTCTGCAGGATGTAGAGGCCCTTGAGGTCAGAAGGTCGCGGCATCAGCGCAGTGGTGGAGACCAGCAGGACACTGAGAGAACTACATTTCCCAGCTGACTTCTGCGCGCGCCCCTACTGGTGCGCTGGGGGTGAGTGCACCGGGCGTTCGCTCCCTACCGAGTGCTCTCGCCCGGCTGAGCCCGTGCCAGGGGATGAGGTGGGAGGCGCTAGAAACCACTTAGCTACAGCCAACCGCCCAATGCAGCACTCGCTCGCTCCCCCCGCCAGCGGAAGCGCCCGCGGAGCACAATGCAGCACTGAGGCAGAGCCGCGGTGGAGGCTGCAGCTCCTTGGCCGCTGCAGCATCGGCTTGGGCTGGGAGGGGGCGGCTGAGGGAAGCCGGAGGTCTCGGAGCAAGGGGGCCGGACAGAGCTGCCCAGGCATGAGAAGCTGAGCTTCTTGGGCGCGGCGGGCTGACAGCAACATCATGCAGGCGGCGGCGACTGCGTCCGTGCCCTTCTTGCTGCTCTGCGCCCTGGGGACCTGTCCCCCGGCGCTCTGCCGCCAGGCAGGTAAGTTCGCCACCTTCTGTGGCTTCGGGACGTACCATTATCTGTGAGTCTTTGGAGACCTCAGGTTCATTGAAAAGGGGCACCCCCATTTCCCAAGTGCGCGGGGAGATTTTTTATTTTTTTATTTTTGAAGGGTTACGAAAAGTGGAGCAAAAATACATGTGTGGGGGCGCGCGAATGCAGTAGAAGCCTTGGGTCAAATGCCTGTTTTCTTAGAGGAATGGGGAGAATGGGAAAGGGGTATCCTGTTTTTGGGCCCCAATCCTGGATGCTCTCAGATGAGCTGGTCCAAGGATCTCCAGCTGGTGCCTCTGCGTCCTTCCCAGATGGGGTCCGGGAGGAGGAGGCGTTGGAATTTTCGTGGGAGAAAGATGTAGGACCGCGGGAGGGACAAGTGTGGGTCATGGTCATCATCATCATCATTATTATTATTTGCCTTTTCTCTCTACTCTCTTCTGCCCACCTTCCTGCCTCAAAGGAGACGCCTCTTTGACAGAGCTGGAAAGGAGGAAAGAAAACCGCTTCCTGGAGCGCCAGAGCATCGTGCCACTGCGCCTCATCTACCGCACCGGAGGGGAAGACGAAACTCAGCACGACGAGCTCAACACACGGGTGCGGGGCGACCTCGGCGGCCGGCAGGTGAGAAGCGCTTTGGTGCGGGAGGTGGTCCTTCGCGCAGCCTGGCCCACCCGCGACCTCACGTTTGCTCTCCGTTGCCCTGGAGACGCGGTGACTTGGGTGAAATGAACACAATCCTAATGCGAGTCATGCATGGCGCTTCCTTTGCAAAAAGAAGGGAAAAGGGGCACGTATATACATTTTTTACAAACCCCAGAACATAAAACAAAAACAAAAGAAGCACTGCTGAGGGCTTTGCTTCAGGCTAGTTTGGGCGGGATGCCTCCAGCAGTGCAGTAGCCTGAGCGAGGGCAGGGAGGAAAGAGTAACCCCGCTCAGTCAAGCAAAAACCTTGCATAGGGGAGGAGATTATGTATGGGCAGGTTTGCATCATCACTGTTGTTTTAATCCAGATGGACAAGACTTCAAAATCCAAGACTTGTACTACTGAAAAATGGAAAACAAGAGGAGGTATTCCTAAGAAACCCAAACTGTAAAAATAAGCTAAACTTAACTTCTGGGATCACTTAGATTTGTGAATACCAGAGATTCACCTCTACTTTCCATAAAAGGGGTCCCATTGTCCTGTTCTTCATTGGTAGTAGTCCTTTTGGTGTAATTAGGGCTGTATTGTTTATTGAGCCCATATAGATTATTTTAAAAACCTAGCTTATTATTGTATCTGTATTTAGATTAGCATCAGATATGTCTGAAAATTATTTTGAATTTAATGGCTAATTTTAGTAACTATTTTGGGGGCCATGAAAATGTTTTTTGGATTTATAGATATAAACCTGGCAGACAGTTCACCCAACTGTAAGTACATATTAAGACAGAACTTATTCATGTAGTCGAAAATTTTTGTAAACTTCTTTGAAGCAAAGGCAGACTTCAGCAAAGGCATTTTCACATGCCTAAATACACTCACCACACTTAGAGATATATCTGAGTGAAAGATGCACTGACTTATCCATTGTGTGAAATATGTAGAAATAGAAAAACATTATATAAAGTTATATTTGTAGCCAAATACTTTATTCTCTTAAAATTTTCTCAGCATAAGGTAGGAGATTAATTTACGGACTACTGTAATATCCATCAAAGTAAGATTACTGTAGTAGACTGAGTCTTTAATGAAGGAGTCTATTATTTAAGGAGTTTATTATTTAATGCTTGTTAACTGCCTTATTTTCCTTTTCTATTTTGACTTATTTTCATTGGAAAACTGAAGAAAAGATCAGTTTCCCAGTCTTATTTTTCAAATTGTTAGGAGTATTTTTGTGGAGAAATATTCTCACACCACTTTGTGACCAGAGATTATAAAAATGATCAAACACACATAAAAGTAGACAGAATGACATAATGCACCCCCAGCTTCAATGCTTAGCAAATGATGGCCAGTCTTGTTTTATCTATGCTCTCTACTTATTTTCTTCCCTTTCCTGTATCAATTTGAAGCAAATCATATCATTTATTCACAAAAAATTTTAGTAATATACCCCTGAAAGATAAGGATTCTTTTAATAATGTAACCCTGACATTATCATATTTTAAAAAAATTAACAATTTCTTAATGCCATTGAATAACCAGTCTTTCCAGCAAAACTTCAAATATCACATATATATATGTGTGTGTTTATATATATAATATGTATATATTTTTAATACATTTGTCCAAACCAGGATCCAAATAATACCTATATACAGCAATTAGGGGTTTTTTTAGGTCTCTTTTAATGTGTTGTTTCCTCTGTCCATTTCTTTGTGTGTGTGTGCAGGTGTAATTTATTAATTGAAGACTTGAAGTCTTTCATCTTGTAGAGTTTCCCACAGTCTGAAGTTTGCTGATATAGGGCAATACTTCCTCTGTCCATTTCTTTGTGTGTGTGTGCAGGTGTAATTTATTAATTGAAGACTTGAAGTCTTTCATCTTGTAGAGTTTCCCACAGTCTGAAGTTTGCTGATATAGGGCAATACTTTAAAACAAATCACAGAGACTTTTTGAGAGAGTAAGGACTGAATGAAATAGAGATTCAGAAGGAAAACTACAGGATTGGACGTGGAAACTCTCAGAGTCTTTGCCTCATGTTGATAACATTCTCTTCAGTTCCTCTACCCTTCTCTATGTTGGTGAAAGACCAACACTTTGAAAAACAGGCCAGTCCTTTTCTCACTATCTATAGGGCAGGGCTTTTGCAGGTTTTTGATTCATAGACCTGTCTACTTGGGGCAGAAGATAACTTGGACCCCTGCAGCTTCTACTTTGTATAGCAATAAATCTCACAATTGAATGAATTGGTAAAATTTATGTTAAACATCATGAATACATTTTTTTAAAGAGTGAAGGACAGTGAGAGAGAGAGAGAAAGAGAGAGAATCAATTTTTTATTGAGTTTTTCACATGGCTTTCATTGCTTTGACACTTGGTTGTGTACGTGGATTGCTGGGGTTTGAACCCGTTTACTTGCGCATGCCAGGCAAGCGCCATAACCACCAAGCCACCGCTCCAGCCCCATGAATGCATTTTTAATTCAAGTTAGAAGTGTAAGTCTGTGTTGCAGTCAAAGTAATTATTACAAGAAGTTCTCCCAGTGTTTGGCTCATAAGCCCACACAGTATATCTTGATGTCTGCATCACTTAGGGATCCACTGCAGTTTATCATGCTCCTAAACTACTGCTGGAAATCATTGGTAACTAGGACTGAATCTGGTAGTTAGGATTGCAAAGATCTTGTTAACACTTTTACTGCAATTAGGAAACTAAGGAATTTTCTTGTACTTCCGGCATTTCTAGTTTCCTAAGAGTTGTCATTGGAACTGGAAAACTAAGTTGGTTTTATGTGGCCCTTTTTATTACTTTGGTAATTAAATAGATGAAATTTGCTATACCTTAGGTACCTACATGTATTTTTTAGCAACTCCTTTTGTGTTGCAGAAATAAAATCAGGATTTTTTCTGTGAGTTCATGAAGTTTATATATTCATTTGTTGATTCATTTATTTAAAAGATATTTATTTATATGAGTTCCTGCTTTGCAGCAATTTTTTGTGGAAGACCCTCAAGATTTAGAGATAAAAGACACAGTTCTAGTTTTTAAGGAATTCATAGACAAGTGGGAAGATGAATGAGTAAATAAGCAATTCCTCTTTGCCCTACCCTATGATTTTCTGGAGGCCATCAAAGACAGCTATGGAAACAGAGAAGTCCCAGCACTAACCCAGGTAAGCAGTAAGGGTAGGCTCTCTTGGGGAGGTGCTGTCTGAGCTGTTGAGTTAGAAATTGGCTACATTAAAAGGATGGCATAGCCAATCAAAGGGACAGCAAGTACATAGGCATCTAGGAGTCTGGATGTGTCTTTGTGAACTACAAATAGTTAAGACTTAAAGGACCAATGACACAAAAGAAGAAAGCAGGGAATTGATGCTGTAGTACCTTCCTGACTTGCTGAGAAATGTGGACTTACGTCCTGAAGGCTGTCCAAGGATTTTAGTAAGGAACATTAACTGGCTAGATTCATGCTACCATGGAATGGTACTGATTGTTAGAAATGAATACTTTTAATATCAAAGAGTAAATGAATATGTTATTCATTTTTATTCACTGCTAAATGCCAGTTGATGTCATCATTAGCTTCATGAGAACTTAGGTACCAAATATATGAAAATACTATCTAATGAGTTAATATTTATAAAGCATTTAGAAGAATGCTAGTCATATAACTGTCAGGCTGCTTGAGTACTATTTAGAAATTTTATGACATCATTCAAATGCAAAATGGTGCCTTAATTTCATGAGTATAACGTTCTCTGAAGTAAGTTACAAATTATCCAGATTTATATAACTAAGTGGAATGGAATTGTCCTAGAGAGAACAGACCTTATAGGTCATTTAAATTAGCTCAGGAATTACCTTTCATGTAATAAGAGCAAGCAATTGACCTATGTATTGCTCAATGATTCAACCCTAACTGGGAACAAAAAAATTTTATTTTGGAAGAAAGTTGATTTTGGTTTTGTTTTAATGCTGACAATTTGATGAGTATGAAATAGTGATCTTGTTGATGAGTCCATATTGTAAAAATTTCTCTACTTCAATGAACACTTATTTTTTATTCCAAGAGGGATGTTCAGATCATACTAAAAGCTTATTATGCCATAAAATCTTTGAAACAATAGTTAAGACTATTGTACTTGATTTTGGGTAACCTTTCTATCCTCAAGGTTGTATACCTAGTTTGAAGTAATTTCAGTCTTGGAAGATAGCACTAGAAAATTCAAATTTTCAGTCTTTCTTTCTTGAAATTATTTATAGTGAAGGAACTGCATGTATTAGGTAATAAGATAAAACTCTTTTTTTTTAAACTGGCCACCTATTTGGGCAAGATATTACCTACTTAGTATTACTGATGATTCAATATTGTTGATCCTGTAACTACTATTTTTAAAGCACCTTAATGATTACTTTTTTTTTTTTTTTTGCCTGCCAAGCATCCCAAATATCTCATCAAAGATAGGTTATTGGTAGTTTATTTTGTTGTGTGGTCACTCCATAAATTTCCAATAATTTTATTTTTTATACTCAGTGATTATATTTCTCTATAAGTAGCAGACATTCTTTTTGTCAGTGGATTTAGATGGGTTCCTTTTTTCTCTCTCTTCCCCTGAAAAGTGTTGTAGTTTCTCAAGTAGTCTGCCAGGTACCAAGGACATAGCTCTACAATTTATCAATTTTAAAAGCCAGTAATGACTGGGGAAAATGGAATATGATCACAAGATTGAAAGCAGAAAGTGTGCTCTATTTTGTATAAATACATTTATGCATTTATCTAAATGTGGATGAGCTGGACTTAAAATGGTGCTGTTTCATTTGGGAGCACTGAGTCAGCTTGACAGTAAATTCTCTGCAGTACAACTTCCCTAGCTGGAAAGGGATCCCAGGAATTACAGCTTTGGGGGTATTTTGCAAAGACAGCACAAACATTTTTTTTAAAACTGTATTTGGTAAAGGAAGTAGCTGAATATTGATTAAGGTTTGCTACCAATCAAAAACTTATTATACTGCCACAAATAGGAAAGGATCATTTCACAGTGCATTTTGGTTCCCCTCCCAACCTTCTTTTACAAGAAAGTAAAAGTCAAAATTACAGAGTTTCTTTTTTTTTTTTAAAGAGAGATGGACAGTGAGAGAGACAGAGAAAGAGAGAAACAACTCTTTTTCACATGGCCTTAGTTGCTCTAACACTTAGTTGTGTACGTGGTGCTGGGGTTTGAACCCGGATCCTCGTGCTTGCCAGGCAAGCGCAGAAACCGCTGAGTAATGACTTCTTTTAAGTCATTATTCAAATTTATATAACTAAGTGGAACTGAAGAGTCCTAGAGAGAAGAGACATTATAAGTCATCTACCCTAATTTAGGAATTACATTGCTTCTATTCTGTGAGATCCCAATTTGTGTGCATATTTTTTGTTATCCTTTTCTATGCACAAAAAGCACTAGTTTTTATCACTTCTTTACTGTTACACCTGGAAAACTATGAATGACTCTATAAGCTTATGGGATGATAAAAAAATGTTCCCAGTTTTATTCACTTTATCATATTGCAAAGAATGCCAAGTGTTCTTTTTTTTTTTATCATTTTTAACAATTAGAGTCTGCTTTAGATGTACATAGAGAAAGACTCAACTTTTTTCTTTTGACACACTGAGAACAGGACCGGTAAGATCAGTATTATTTGACAGCTTTGTATTAACTTTGCATCACTGTGACCAAAATACCTGACAAGAACAACTTAAAGGAGGAAAAGTTTATTTGCGCTCAGTTTCAGAGACTGAGTCCATGGTCAGCTTGCTCCATTACTCTGGGCCAAGACAAGTTGCTCACCTTATGGTGGCCTGGAAAGCAGAGGATGGGAGGGGGTAGATAAGATATAATCCTCAAGGGCAAGCCCACTGACCTACCTCCTCCAGTCACACCCCACCTGCCCACAGTTACCACCTAGTACAATAGTCTTTTCAAATTATTAATCTTTCAAATGGATTGATCCACCAATTAGGTTATAGTTCTCATAATCTATCTAATCGTGTCCCCTCTGAACTTTACTGCATTAACAGGAGCTTTGAGATGAAACCTCATATCCAAACCATAACAAGCTCTGTGAGACTAATTTAGGGGCACATTTATTATTGTCTCATGAATAAGCCCCAAAGGGGAAGAAGATGTTTACAGAAATGGGGTGGGGGGAGAAAAGGAGGAAACCTCGAGGGGAATAATGAGAAGGAAGAAGGAAAAGGAAAAATAGGACAGGAGAAAAATATGTGTAATAGAATTCCTATCTACATTATGTTATATAGTAAAATATTTAATATATAGTAATTTATGTGGTAGTTATATGTGCCAAATAGTCTTCTTAGTGCTTGATGTACATTAACTCATCCCATCCTCAAAAAATCACTTATGGTAGGTTAATAACCTATCTCTGAAATCACAAACCCGAGAGGAGACTTGAACTCAAGCACTTCAGCTCTACTTAACTGTGCTAGATTGGCCTTGTGATATCCCTATATACAGTTCTTCAGATGTCATTCGAGACATTTGGATGTCTTTGGCAATGGGATCAAAGATTTCTTATATTTATCCTATTGGAACAGAACAACATATGCAGTGCTTGAAAACTGTTGTATAATTTAAATATATAAATATATATACATATTTTTTAAAGTTGCATTTTATTTTCTATTTTTATTTTCAAGATAGTAAAAATGGAAAATATAGAGATATTTGATATTTATTTTTATATTTTTTAAAGAGAGAGAGAAAGAATAAATTTTATTTAGTTATTGACCCTGCACAAGTCTCCTTGGCTACCTGCAATTTTATTACACATAATTAAAATAGAATTCAACATGCTATAATTTGGAAAATATAAATATGTCATGCAGAACATGATTTTAGGCTTCTTGCTGCCCATTCCTCCTGATTTTATCACTTGAATTCCTTTTAAGATAGAAATGTGTTTTGGTTTTCCCAGCGCAAACCGTTATATATAACTTGATTTTGAAAATAAAACTAAAAATGCTGTATCAGAAGTATCAATAATTTGTTGTTTGTGTTGAAGAAATTTTCAGGGTCATACATACCAGCAAGGGTAAATGAATGCTTTTCTTCTCCTTTTTAAAAATTAATTTTGTACCAGGGGATTTTAGCACTTAGCCAGAGTTGCCCTTTTGTTGCATTTTTTGTCCCAAGTAAAGATCATTAGATAACTCTTTGAAGATGAGAAATCGATGATGCTTTCCTTGACATATACCTCGAGAGCTCTCATTTTGCAAGTGGTTTTAAAATTTTCTACCCAAGGCAATAGAGCTCCTGGTTGATATTTTTGTTAGACCACATCCTCTACTTGGCAATGGTCTTGGCAAGGTCTCTAGCCTTTACCTCTAGTGCATCAATTTCTCTTCAGATTTATTTTTCCAGTTTGCTTTTTAAATAGGCTTATTTGGGAGAAATTGCCTTCTTATCTTCCACTAGTGAGATTAGGATACTGAGTCCAGGCTGATTCACAGATTTGATCTTCTTGGTCATAGCTCAAACCTTTCTCTGAAGGATTTCTCTTTTCTTGGATTAAATATCAAAATGTTGCAGGGGGAGCTGCTACTTGACAGAATCTGATCCTGCAGATTTCCTTAAATTCCCTAGTGGTTTTTCAGTGCATTTAGAATATCCTGTTAGGGTTCTGTCTAGGCTCCCAGCGGTGCATCCTCAGCAGACATAAGTGGCGATTGAGGTTATGCTTTGCCTGGAGTTATTAATCAAGGGTAAGCTGGGGAATAGACAAGGATAGTGAGAACCTGGCCAGGAGCAGCAGGCTTTGGCCAAAGGATTGGGGAAGATGATCAGTTATAGAGAAAAGATACAGGCCTCCTGTGCTGGGTCAGTCAAGTACCTCCTGGCTCAACTGGAGAGAGAGCTACCCGGAAGAGTCTGAGGTACTTGCTCAATTTTTAGTCTCAGCCATTTAGGTTTTAGTGGTTGGCTCCACTTTTGGTCTAGGTCATAGACGTTTAAAAGGAAACTTGTGTTTTGCCAGACTTGGCTTTGATGCTCTCTGGGATTGTTGTGTTCATTCCCCCATGAATTTTAAGTGTTTTGTTCAGAAGGAAGAAACCCAGTTATTCAGCATAATGGTAAATTTGAAAATACATCTGTATAAAAAATTTCCCAGTATTCTCATTAAATGCTGCCTAAAGTTTTTTCTAGAACACACATCAAAGTATTCCTAACTACTACTAATTATACCAAATTCACCTTGAAAAGAACTCATCATCTATGGAAAAAAAAAAGACTGATGCCAAAATTATCCAACTCAATATTTAAAAATTTTCCAAACTTCAGTTTACAAAGATGCTTCATTAATTCAACACACATTTATTAAACAAATACCACACACCATTCAAAACAAGCCTGATGCTTCTTTGAAGCTTCTTTCCTTCCTTTTCCTTCTTCTCCCCTTCATCATCCTCTCTGTGTCTCCTTCTTCCCCCCTCAATTTTCCTCCTCTTACTTCTCCTTCCCTTTCTTCCTCCTCTTCTTTCTTCTTCTAGGTTGGTCTTATTAAAGGTCTGTGCGGCTATGGGAGAGGAATTTAAGGGGCCCTCTCTTCTCCCCCTTATGTAATTCAGACTTTAGGCCCTGGGCCTCTACTGAGTTGGGAGATGATGCCTAAAGGTCAATTTCCTTACTCATGCAAATTTTGATTCTCTAAAAATTACACTCAATTTGTATAAAATGAGAAATAGACTTATTTTCAATGTCATGTGGTATTTGTTAAATGAGTGAAGAGTCTTTGTAAATTGGAGTTTGGAAAATACTGAATTATTGATTTGGGTAATTTTGTTGTCAGTCTTCGCTGTAGACTGTGAATTATTTTAAGTTGAATTTGGTAACACTTGTAGCTTAGTAGTAGTTAGGAGTACTTTGATGTGTGTTCCAGAAAATCTTTAGGTATCATTTAATGAGAATGTTGGAGAATTTTTAAAACAGATGCATTTTCATATTTACCATTACGCTGAACACTTAAGCCGCTGTTTCTTAGGAAAAGTTTTTTTGACTTTGATGGAAATGTAGACATTACTGAAGATGATGAAAATTTTGACTCAGGACTAAAAAAAAAAATTCTTATATTTTATGATCCTGTGTGGCTAATTTATGTGTAATTAGAACATTCATTTCTTTCTAAGTTTTTTCCTTATAAAAGTGCCTTTTAAGTTAGACAGCTACTGATTGGGATAGGAAGGGGAAATGAAGATGTATTCATTGATGTTACCAAAGATGGAGACATTTCTGAGTGAGTAGGTGACTAGAGGTAAGACTATTTCAAACCACTGTGTAAATTTTTGTTGACTCTTAGGATGCTATAAGGTTAAAAGGGGGGGATACTGATGTTGAGATATGAAGAATTCTTTTTTAATTTTGTTTCTGAGATAAGATGAGCAAGATGTTCTTATAGTTCTTAATGATCTTGCATAGACAATGTTCTCTCATAGTTAAAGAAGAAAAGTACCATTAATTTGTAATTTAACCAGTTTAACATGAAATCTACTTGAGATCACTAATGATGGGTTGTTTAAGTGTTCTGATTATGAAATCTTGGAGTTTACAGTTGCAGAGTGTTAGGATAAAACTATCTTAATTTAGTTGTACGGGATGAAGGCATGGATCCTCACATTCATTTTTATTTCTTCCCATCATTGAGTGCAGACAGAGCCCTTAGACACAATAAGTGTTCAGTAATCAAATGTTGGATGAATGAAATAGTTGATGCAATGACATGGCAAGGGTCCTGCTGCATTTTTGTGCTCTCATATCCCTGTGTTATATTAGAGAGAGAATCAATTCTTATTCCTTTTTTTCCATCTGACCTTTGTTCCTCCAGCACTTAGTTGTAGTTGTGGTATTAGGCATTAAACCTGGGTCCTTGAGCATGCCAGGCAAGTGCTCCAACCGCTGAACCCCTGCGCCAGCCCTAATTATTTCTTTTCTTTGCTCTTCATCTGTCTTTCCTCAGAAGGCTCTGTCATTCCCCTATAGTTCTTTTCTTTCTGTCATTTGCCTGTGAACATAGCTTCTTATTTCCTCTGACCTTTGGTTTATTTTGTATTTTTTCCCCCACTCTATTTCTGTCAAGTGTCTCTTTTTCTCTTAGCAACTGAAGTAAAAACAAATCTTTGGAAGGTTATTTACATTCAGTGTTGGGAACCATCCGTGTTGCACATTGCTGGACTTAACTTATCTTGGAATTTGGAAAATGTGGTATAGTTCAACAAGCTTTCCATTATTCACCCTTAAATTGTATTTTTGTGTAGTTTTTTTGTTTGCTTTTTCTTTGATTCATCTTGTCCCTCATTTAGTTTCTTTATTGGATGTGGATTGAAGTGTTCATTCTATTCTTCACTGCTTGAATAATCTTACTAAAATTATTTTTCTAGTTCTCATTGTTCCTAGTCCCCTGGGTTTAAGTTTTGCATTATATACCCAGTCTACCCTCTTCACTTGGTATACATGGCACTTCTTAGAGTCTTTGACAGTGATCCATTGCTACAGGATAGTGATCCATTGCCGTATTTCTACAGGGTGCATATTTAGGGTAAAGGAAAGAAGGTCATTTTTACAGGTATACTAAAAGTAGAAGTTGGATTATGAGCTTGGCATAAAATTGTACATTCCTATGTGTGTGTTAGGAGAGGGACTTGGAACACTTATGAAAGCATGGGTGTTGGTAGATTGTGCCCCTGTGACAGACTACAGTCTTCGCTCATGTTTGGTCATTCATATTCACCATTGTTTATTCACTGCTTAGTATTGTTCCTGACTCACAGTGGATACTCAGTTAATATTTATGGTCTGTTTTGTTTCAATTTTCTGCCTCAAAGATGCAGAGAAAAAGTTCTGTAATCATTAGTGATTTTTCGTACTCTTTGAAGGTATAAATCCCATGGTTATATGATCTCTTTTCAATGGATTATTCAAATCTTTTTTTGGGATGGGGTGGAGAGGAGCATGTTCCTCCTTTTACCTTATGCCTGATCTCTGAACTCCTTTTTCCTCTTCTCCCCACCAATTTCTTCTGGCCTAACAGAGCTATCCAGTCTTCAGTATGCCCATATTCTGTGGGGATCCCTGGACAGCAAGTGTCTGCACTGGTCCCTCTTGCTTGGAATCTGAGGCAGGATTTATGAGGAAAGTCAGGGCCATGGTAATAAGGGAAGAGAGACTGCCAGAGAAAGTGGTAGGAACTTGGACCATGGTTGGCATACTGACTATCACCTAACGCTGCCTTCCTGTCTCCCAGCCACTTTAATCACAATGACAAAATCATCCATGTCGGTTTATAGCCCTGTCTCTCCTAACAAAAATAAATCCAAGATGTTTAACCTTTGTGTGTGACTTTATTCACCAGACTTTTTCATTTACTGCCTGGAGCTGAATTTTCTCTAAGACAATGATGTATATCTACTGATAGAGCAACATAGTGTTTCTGATGCACTTGAATTCATATGACATATTTAGCCAAGGATTTCCCCAATATCTGTTTCTTAGTTTTTTAAAACTATGATTTTGAACTAAGAACAACATCTTCCTTTATTTTTTTCCACTATAGCTAAGCTCCATATAACTCTTCCTGATATTTGTTTTTCTAATTTTTCTGTTCCTTTTATAGACTAACAAGTTAATATAAAATATTTATGTTGTTATGAATTAGTTAAATAAGTCAATTATATTCACATTTTTACAGGAACTATACTATATAATAAATGTATTAGTTTAATGTTTATTAATAATATAATTTACTTATAATATTAATGGTATAACCTAATATAAAATATTTTCTATTTTTTAAAAATTCATTGGGCTGCACACAGTGGCACATGCCTGTAATCCTAGCAATTCAGGAGACTGAGAAAGGAGGATTACATATTTGAGACCAACCTCAGCAATTTAGCAAGGTCCTAAGCAACTTAGTGAGACCTCTCTCAAAATAAAAATTAAAAAGGACTGGGGATGTTGCTCAGTGGTTAAGCACCTCTGGATTTAATCCCCAGAACCAAAATAAATAAATAAGTTAAATTAAACATTTCTTGGGCTATTATTCATATGGCATTTCATGAAATCTCTGTTTTTAAAAGATCTGTACATGCTGATTTAAATCTGAATAGAGCACCAGGAGAGAATAGTAGTTTTAATCATCTATACCATTATATAAATTAAGGATCTAGTTTTAAGACTATAAGAAACCCATGACTTGTAGGGAAGAGGAGAGGTCTCACATCAAAAGGAGAAGATTGTGTAGCTGTCCCTTAGTAATGAATTCTGAAACAGTTTTCATGATTTCAGCTGACCTAATGTAAACTTAGGAATAAAAAAATTCCTATTTTACTTATATATATTTTAAAAACAGTTTTATTGAAATATAATTTGCATACCACAGAATTTACCCATTTAAAAATATCTACAATTCAAAGATTTTTGATGTGCTCAGAGATTATGCAACAATCACAATTTTAAAGCATTTTTATTACCTTACAAAGAAATCCCATACCAAACACACCCCACCAAATAGCACCACCAGGCAAACGCTGATCTACTTTTTGTCTCTGTAGATTTGCCTGCCCTAGACTTTTTATATAAATGACATCATACTCTTGCAGGTCTTTTGTAATGAGCTTCTTTCACTTAGCATAATACTTTCAAAATTCATGCATATTGTAGCTTACATTAGTACTTCGTTTCTTTTAATTGCTGAATAATATTCCATTATTTATTCATTTATCTTGATGGACATTTGGATTGTTTCCATTTTTTTGGCCGTCATGAATAAGGCTTTTAGGAACATTTCTGTAAAAATTCTGTGTGGTTGTGTAAAGATACACAAAGATACACCAAGAATAAAAATGTGTGTCATGAAACATATTTTAGTCTTTTTATATGCAGAAGAATGCCTTTCATTCTATTCCATTTTATTTCATTTTCTAAAAAATACTGGGTATGGTTCTGAAATGATTTCAGAATTCCTTCCTCTTCTGTGAAAACCAAGATTGCTTTGCATTTGAAATATATATGTGCAAACAATACTGATTCTAATATGGTTTTAAAAATAGTAATTTTGGGCTGGAGCGGTGGCTCTGCCGTTATGGCGCTTGCCTGTCATGTGCGAGTATGTGGGTTCAAACCCCAGCACCATGTACACAACAAAATGTTGAAGCAATGAAGGTCACGTGAAAAACTAAATAAAAATTGCTTCTCTTTCTCTCACTGTCCTTCTTTCTTTAAAAAAAAAATAGTTTTATTGATATACAATTCACATACCATAAAATTCACCCTTTTAAATATGTAATGCAGTGTTTTTTTTTTAAAGAGAGACAGAGGGAGAGAGTGAGAGAGAAGAGAATTTTAGTAATTTTTTTAATCTGGCCTTTGTTTCCCCGACACTCAATTGTGTACGTGGTGCTAGGATTCAAATCTGGGTCCTCATGCATGCCAGGCAAGTGCTCCAACTGCTGAGCTACTGCTCTAGCTCCCAATCCAAAATTTTTAAATATAATTTTTAATAAAACTTACAGTTGTTCTGAATACATTGTTTTTTTCCTTTCTGTTTGGGCTTCTACTTTTTATCAGTGCATCATTGTGTTTGGTACCATTATAAACTAGTTGTGATCTCAAATTCATTTATTCGGCTTCTTAATAACATGACCTTGGACCCAGTGCTGGGTGTAGCCCACAGCACAGTGGAAGAACTTCCATTTTCTTGCAGTGAATTCTCATATTTAATAAATATTTTAACACTTAGTCAATCAACCATGTGTTCCTGAATTTCCAACAGTTTTCAACAAACATTCCTTCCAAAATCTGTTATTTCAAAGTTAATTGTATTATCTTTCTTTTTCAAGAAATAATTAGGTTAGAAGAAGTCCGTAAGCTTTTATTTTAACATTATATGTTCACAACAGAAAGTGTTTAAGAAGAAAAAAGCTCAAGTGCAGATAGTATTGTTGCTGCTTCTGGTAGTGATGTGTGTGTAGAGGATCCATGGGACATCTCTTCTCCATTAGGCCATTGGTTCAGTTTTAGTCCTCACATTTCACTTGAAGAGAAAAACTGCTATACTTTCCTGTGCACCTCCTAGCCCTAGTGCCGTTGCCTATTGCAGTTATGTTTGAGCTATTAATCATGCCTTTTTATAGCTCCTGTTCTCTGCAGCATGTTTTCACTAGAACTAGAGATTCTTGAATTCTCTTTTGTCGTCCAATTTGAATAATGAGGGAACTGAAGGGATCGGCAAATATTTAATGGACTTTGATTCTTGTTCCTTTTCTTATATAATTTAAAACTTGCCAGCTCTGTAATTAAATTTTTCTATTTTTTAAAAATTTCAGGTTAAGACTCAATAACTATTTTGGTTAATGCTGTTGCAGTGAGTGTGTGTGTGTGTGCGCGCATAAGATAAAATTATTTCCTGTGATTTGATTTAGTTTACTCCAGAAATATTTATTGAGGGTCTAGTATGTGACAGGCATTGCTCTGGGCCCTTGAGTACATCAATGAATTAAAAAGCCCTACATTTATTTATTCTGGGGCCCATATTCTAGCAGATAAAAAGTAACATATTAAATGTTGAGTTACAAAGTATGTTAGTAGGTATTAAGTACTAAGCAAAAGAAAATACATCGCACAGTAGCAGTGATTAGGAGTGCAGGGAACTATGAAGACAGATACTGTCAATTTTTTTTTTCCAGTACTCGGAGTTGAACCCAAGGTCTCACGCCTGCTAGGCAAGCAGTCTACCACTGCACTATACCTCAGGACTTAGGTTGTAATCTTTAATAGGATAGTCCATTAGGCCTCAGAGAAGGTCATACTCGGAAAAAAGATGAAGGATATGGGGAATGAACCATACAGATATCTGAGGAAGAGCATTCCAGGGAGAGAGAAAAACCAATTTGATGACCCCAAGGCCAGAGTGCATCAAGTATGAATGACAGCATGACTCCTACAAATAAAATTGATGCTAAAGGTCATTTTGGAAACTGCACTTGTGGGGGAATGTTAGAATCATCCCTTTATGGTAGTATTTTTGGTTTCATCTTGTAATCTCAAAATATTGGCTTTTTTCACCAAGGAAGATTTTCACTATGGCATCTGCATTTAACCCATGTCCCTACTGTTCCCACAATCCCACAACACAACACAGTTGGGTCCTTCTTTGCAAGACAATATTATTTTTGTGCTTTAATAAACACATGGTTACAAATTACTCTTTTTTGTGGTTGGTGTATATTTTTAGTACCAACCCACCATAAAGCTTACCAAGCAGCAGATACTTTCTGATGCGCCTCAGAGATGAGAGGCATCCTTCCAAGCCATCTCTGAACATATCCTGTTTTGCAAATGGAGCAAATAGGCCTAAATTACATTAAGACGGAGTTTTGTTTGCTGTCTAAGAGGAAAAATAAGATGATGCAGCACTGGAACAGGCTACAAATGGGGGTTGAGAAACTCTCAAGAACTTATAAAATAGGCTCAACAATCCTTGTTCAAAATGCTTTTGAGTAGATGTTTGTTTCCTCAGAAGTAGGAGGAAAAATGAATCACATAACTCTTTGAGGGTCCCTAAAGCTCAGAGTTCCATTGTTTTTCCTCTGTACCATGGATAATGCATATTTCAAGGTATGTAGCAAAATGACTACGAAACTCATTAACAAATTTTGGTTGAAGAGACTTAACACAGGAATGCAGATTGGAAGTTTTTAAGGAGAAGAAGTAGAATGCATATGCTGATAAGGGTTGTACTCTAAGTGACAATTGATAGTGCTAATAACTACTAGAGAACTAATTAACCCAGTAGTCAATAAAATGGTTTAAATATAGGAAAGCAAACTTTGCATATAGTCTTGAGAACTACTTCCCATTTTTGGTTAATTACTGTTTGCAAGATAACTTTTCTCATATTGTACAGTTGTCAGAGTTGTTTTGAATTCATGAGTGACCACATACTATGTGCCAAGCAAGGTGCCAATAACTCAGAATGCAGACACTTGGTAGTGGTTTGAGGTTAGAAAGAGGTGTAACCAAAACACGTGAACTTCATGAACAGAGGATAGAGGAATTGTCATCTGGAAGTAACAAAGGAATCCTAATTACAACAAGAAATTCTGTTCTCCCATGCTTTGACTTCTGTAGACTAGTATCACTAACATTTATGGAGCTAGATTATTCTGTGTACTTTTTGTCTATCCAATCTCATAGCAATCCTCAGAGGTTGGTACTCTTATTGTTACTTAATGAATGCAGAAACTGAGGCACAGAGAGAGCTTAAATAACTTGCCCAAGATCATTTATCTTAGGAAGGAGCAGAGGTAGAATTCAAGCATAAGGAATTTGATTCTATAATCTGGCATTTTAACCACTATCATCTCCAGCTTTTCTTTCTTTCTTTCTTACGTTTTTGTTTTTGTTTTTGTTTTTGTTTTACTGGGGATTGAACCCAAGAGCACCGAACCACTCAGCCACATCCTTGGCCCTTTTCTATGTTTTATTTTGAGATAGGGACTTAGTAAGTTGCTTAGGACCTTGCTAAGTTGCCGAGGCTGGCTTTCAACTCAATCCTCCTGCCTTAGCCTCCCAAGTCTCTGGTATTACAGGCATGAGCCACCACACCCAGCCCTCTGCAGTTTCTCTTACATTACTGTTTATTTTTTAGAGCAGAAGGAAACCATTTTGGACAAAACAGTTTAGCACTGTATTATCTTATTGCCTTGTACAACAGTAGCATGTCTTTCCAGACAGGATAGATCTGTGGGCAGGGACCTTATGTTCCCCAGAGTCCACCTTGGTTCTTATGGAGTCCTGTGAACATAGCAGGAGTTCAAGCTTGGCGGTGGAGAGATGATAAAACCCTTGGGGAAGGCCACAGAAGGACACCTTGGCAGTTTGCTGAGGATGCTGGCCTGGGGAACACTTAAGTCAGCAGCCCTTGCTAAGAGACAGCTTTCTCCGCCACCCCCCAAAAAAAAGAAAGAAAAAAAATCAGTGTGGGCAGTTCAGAGAGACTACCTACACACACTCTTTAGAAGTGAATAGATATTCCTAGGGGGTTTAATAAATTAAATGTAAAGTGACCTCCATGACACTTTAAAGTATTCATTTGCCTCAAAGCAACACCTAGTTAAAAAAATCATAAAACAGAAAGAATGACTGTGCTTGGCCTTTTTCCTTTTTAAGGGAATAAGATGTTTTATAGGAATCTTTTCTTGAACTCAGCATGTCAGAAACACGGAGACCTCATTAAACTGCCCTAATTTGCCCCCAGGAGAGGTGAGAACAAGAGAGTTTAGTTTATTCATCTTTGTATCAAAACACATCAAGAGCACAGAGACCTGGATCACATACAGGACAGACAGAAGACAGTATCCAAGCCCCTGCGTGCATGCAGTTTTGTAAAGCTGAGTGTCTAAGCCAAGGGGAACAGGAATGAAGCTGATCTAGTGTCTCCAGAGCACCACCATCCTGCCCTAAAGAGGAGATGATGACTCCTTAGGATTTTGTCTGTGCTTTCTGCTTTTGACACACCTGGAGAATCAAATTCCATAAACCTTTGACATGATTTTTTTTTTCTGTTAAGAGTTAAGGTCATGCTAGTGAAGAAAAAAATGATGAGACTAGTCATTTTATTTCCTTTTTATATTCAGATATGAGTTCATAGCACTATTAGAAATCTCTAATATTATGTTTTCCCCCCTTGTCAGAGCTAAGGGGAAGTCTACGTTTCATTCCAATTTTACATCTCTAGATACTCTTAGCGTGTCTCAGGTCTAAAGATCAGTGAGGATTTGTATTCTATCTCCACTTAAAGCATCAGTTATTCTTTCTATTTCTGGCTCTTCAGAGTTGAACTCATTAGGCTATAAAATTTGCTTGTTTCAAATAATAATTACATTCCTGGTTACAGTTGACTACAAGCTTTCACTGCCATAATGTACACACACGTGCACACACACACACAAGCATTATTGGGTGTTCAATGCACAATGTAACTTGATTTGTAAAGTTTTTTGTGTGTCTCTTATAATTTCTTACTTTCAGAGATGATTTAGAAAAGTGTATTTAAAAATATTTTAGTTTTCTAGTGTTTAGTGCCCAGATTTAATTACAACACAGTATACCTATATATGGCATGATCTTTTTATGGCAGGGTCTAATAATGACTAACTCGAATAAATAATGGAAGTGTAAGTAAAATTACTTTCTGGAGTCTCTTTCATTCCCTTTATCAAACAGAATAATTTCATTATTTTGCTACTACTTAGACTTTTTCCTTGTAAAGTGTTTGAAAATTTGTTCTCATTTAATCTCTTTAGATTCCTGTTTTTGAAGGTAGAATCCCAGAAGGACTAGGTAGCAGGTACGTGTAATGCAGTATACATAATGGAATTTTCTTATGGGGTATTTGTTTTCTCTTCAGTATGCATCATGGACAGATTCTTTCCATTTTCCTGTGACCTAGGATCAGGGAATTATGCTTCAAAGCAATTGGAGATGCCAACTAGTAGTATATAGACACCCATCAATTAAAAAATTTGGGGTGCACATTATATCATGCTTTGTTACCACTGCTTTTAGCTATGTTTTAACCTGTGGGTGCTTTAAAAAGCTCCTTGATTTTCTCAGACCTAGTCTTGTAGTCTGATCCTCCTCCCCTACCATCTCTCTTTTCCTCTCCTCTCCTTTTTTTTCCTCTTCCTCCTCCTTCCCTCTCTATCTTCCTGCCCCCCTCTCGTGCGTGCCCGCGTGCACAAAGATCTTCATTTTCTCTTTTCATCATTGTGGTGATAAAGATGACTAGTCTGTTCTTCCCACCAATCTTCATCCCAGCTATCTGAGGAACAAAACAGATGGTTGTTTTTGTAGTGGTTCTTGTCTCTGGAATTTTCTCATTTTGTGTCCCAATAAAGAAAACTTTCGGTGTTTGACCATCAATTCACAGATGAAAAACTTATCTTGTGAATAACCTTGACATTAGAGAGCAATTGCTTTTTCTTTTTCTCTTAAGCAGAAGTTTTGCTTTTACAATATTTTAGTTAGATTATTCTTTGACTATGTTCTTGGAAAACTTTTTCACAACTGAGATATCTTAGTCAAGAAAGAATGTGGTCCTTTTATAGTTTATTATATGTATATGTATGAGCAAAAAGTTCTAGAATTATGTAGTTTTATTTTATTTTATTTTACTTTTTGCTCTAGGAGAGAAAAGACCATCTAGCTCAATGTGATTTTTGTTTCCCAAAGGAAATACTGTGGAATTTGTATGAGCCAGCTGTTCATAGTGGCATTTTTTTTTCAGTATTATTTCTGATTTTTCTTTCTGCACACACTTAGCACTGGCCCTTTAGTGGAAGTGAGCCTTTACCCTTAGACACCTCTAATACCTGTAAGAAAGATGAAATCAAGTAAGAAAAAAAAATCCATTGACATGACAACACTGGGTGAAGTAAATATTGATGTGAACAATTCACCATTCTTAATTTCATTCTTTGGACTTGGCCTATTTCTGATGTTGCCTCCAGGACAGAGTGTGACCCAGCTGACAGAGATAATTCCGATTCCCAAGTCTACTTTTAAAATCATCTGATTTAGGGATAAACTCAATAGTTATTCATTGGAATAACTATTTGCTACTTACTCATTTTTCCTTCTCAACTCTTTTTACCTGTCTTTATTTAGCTTTTAGTACTTCTGCATTATTCTCTGCAACAAGCTTTTATATGCTCTTTTCACTGTAAACAAAAGTTTAAAAGTGTTTTTCTCACAGCATTGTATAATTGTGACTATTTTCAGTTCACATATGGGAACAAGATGAAGCATAGAAAGTTTTCATAACTCTAAATCAAATATCAAGTCAATAGCAGGGCTGGGAAGGGCCCTCATTACGTTTCTCCCAGGCCTTTCCTGTACTAAGGAAGGTATCAGTTTCCCAGGGCTGATTCATCTGATGTTTTTGTGTGCTGATTTTGTTGCATCCAAATCTTGGGGTTCTTTGTGCTCAGATTTAATTACAGCTCGATATATAACTATATATTGTACTGTTCTCAGACTACTGAGTATCTGAAGGTCTGCTTTGACTTACAGGATTATGTGAGTAAGCATTTTCTTGTTCAGGCCTTATGCTGAAGCTCTAGTAATGGGCAGTTAATGGCCAAGATGATGGAGAGACTGATTTATCAGAAGATATAGCTGAAGCATAAATAGGTAATGAGGCTGCCTGACTTCCTGAATGGAGATGGGAAAATAGGACCTGGTGCCGGTGTTGGCATTCTCTCTCCACCTCTGGCTTGTTGAAGCAGGGTCCACTGGAACGAGGGGACCTTGGCAGCCATGGAATCATAGAATCTAGGGTTTTCAGTGCCCTCAGAAATGGAAATTTGGCATGGAAAATTCAGGGACTGTCGCTCATGAGCTCATCTTGTCCAAAGAAAGCCAATTTTTATATTATGTATGACTTCACTTAGAGGTATGCTGGGTATTGAGGTCTGTACGACATAATCTTTGGGCAGTATGTCCCAAAACAAGGGGAATAGATTTCACATCAATTATAAAATAGTGTTTGCATTGACTAAGTCAATAGCAAGAACTGAATTTTGGAGGGTAAGTTGGAGAGTGAGTTCTGCTACATAGGAATTCCATGGGAATTGGTCATACTTTAGACTCACATGAATGGTTCTTTAAAGAACACCATGAAGGGGCTGGAGCAGTGGCTTAGTAGTTACGGTGCTTGCCTTGCATGCCCAAGGACCCGGGTTTAAACCCCAGCTCCACATATACAACAGAGTGTTGGAGCAACGAAAGCCAAATGAAAACTAAATAAAATAGATTCTCTCTTTCTCTCTCACTATCCCTTTCTCTTTTGAGAGAGAGAGAGGGAGAGAGAAACAATTTTTATTTATTTTTTCATGTGGCCTTCATTGCTTCAAGACTTTGTACATGGTGCTGGTGTTCGAACTCATGTACTTGCGCATGTTGGGCAAGTGCTCTAGCCCTGTCCCTTTCTCTTAAAAAAAAAAAATAAGAACACCATGAAAAATCCAATCTTTTGCTCTCCTTCCTTTTTTGTTAAAAAAAAAAACAAGTATATTGAGTGTCTCTCTGGGAGGCACTATGCAATTTATGGAGGTGTTTCTGGAAACCTATTGGTCAGTTAATTCATCTGGGAGGTCACCATACTGAATTTCTCTTTCTTCCTCTCTGGTGTTGTCTCACTACCTTTCCCCCTCTCCCCTTTAAAAAAAGAAGAAGAAGAAAAGAAAACTGAAACTTGTGCTGTTTTGGTGAACTCAACAATAACATTTAGGTAGTAAAGTGTCAAAAGAATATAGATTTAACTTGCAAGGAATACATGGAATTTAGTAAATAGGTCATCAGTTTTCAAAGTTAAACACATTTTGTTGTAAATAGTGAAGGAGAAGGACAGGGGCTATTGTTTATTGAACATCTGTTATTTCAAAGACCTTTACATCAATTTCCTATTTATTTCAGGATAAAGAGTAAATTTCTTAGGTCGGTTTGGGATGGTGGTTTTTAATCCATAGCCACACCTTAGAACCTCATAGGTGGTTCTTTGAAAGATGTTGATGCCTGGGATCCACGCCAGATCCACCAAATGAAGTAGAATAATTGTGGGCCCCTGCATTAGTACTTAAAAAAATAATAAGTATAACATGCATCCAGGATTGAGAACCATTGGTTAGAAGTTCCTATGTCTACAATTCCAGCTTGATCACCCACAATAGATGCCTCATGTTTTTTGACACAGAAATCTATCACTTCTTATAATTTCCTGCTTGGGCAATGTTGTTCCTTGTTTTTGCCTTTGTTGGTCTTTTTGCCTGGAATGGTATCCCTACAGCATTAGTCCGAGGGGTGCCAACTCTTACCTCTGTTTCTCTATAGTTGGAAACTGCTGTTGTATCTTTTTTTTTTATTTGTTCAACATAGTCTTACATATTGGAGTGAATCACTGTTACACATGGACATTGACAAAGTAAGTTAAGGCTGATCCTAGTTCTTTGCCCCCTCCCTTTGACTACTCTCTGTTCCCATGTTTCTCCTACTTTACCCCGATGTTAGTTGGGCTTCTCATGATTGTCGAGGATTTCCAGCTGTATTGATAATCCCTATACTCCCTTCCTCCAGCTGCGTTGGTAACCTCCTTAATCTCTCCCTGTGCCCCTCCCTTCTCCCCCTACCTTCACAGTTATGGTTCCCTCTGGTTATATAAAAATTCACCTATGTTGAGGTTATTATTGAGCTCAGCCTACTTTCAATCTGTCTTAGATTGTATTCTAGCTTCCACATATGAGAGAAAATGTTCAGCCCTTGAGTCTCTGAGTTTGGGATATTTCACTCAGTATAATTTTTTCCATTTCCATCCATTTGGCTGCAAATGCCATGATATCATTCTTTCTAATAGCAGAGTAGAACTCCATTATATATATATACCACATTTTTTTAAAATTTTCTATTGTATTTTTTTTTCAAGAGAGAAGAACTGAGAGAGGGAGAGATAAGATAATTTTTATTGGGTTTTTCACATGGTTTTTGTTGCTGTGACACTTAGTTGTGTATGTGGGTGCTGGGATTTGAACCCGTGTACTTGCACATGCCGGGCAAGTGCCGTAACCGCTAAGCCACCGCTCCAGCCCCTATACCACAATTTTTGAATCCACTTGTCCAATGAGGGACATCTGGGTTGGTTCCATAGTTTAGCTATAGTAAACTGAGCTGCTATAAACATTGATGTAGCTATGTCTCTGTAGTATGCCCATTCTAGCTCTTTTGGGAAAATACCCAGGAGTGGGATAGCTGGGTCATAAGGTAGAGGTAGTTCCAGCCCTAGTTTTGTTTTTGTTTTTGTTTTAAAGAGAGAGGGACAATGAGAGAGAGAGAGAGAGAAAGACAGAATCAATTTTATTTAGTTTTTCATGGACTTTTGTTGCTTAGACACTTCATTGTGTACGTGGTGCTGAGGTTTGAACCCACATACTCGTGCATGCAAGGCAAGCACCTTAACTGCTGAGCCACAGCTTCAGCCCTCAGCCCTAGTTTTTAGAGGAATCTCCAGACTGCTTTCCAGAGTGGCTGTACAAGCTTGCAGTTCCATCAACAGCGTGATAGTGTTCCTTTTTTCCCACAACCCCATCCAGCATCTTTTATTGTTGGTATTCTTTATTTTTGCCACTCTGACAAGAGTGAGGTGGAATCTCAGTGAAATTTTCATTTGCATTTTCTCTGATTGCTAGTGATGTGTAGAACATTCTCTCATACAATTATGGTCTTTTTGAACTTCCTCCATTGAGAAGTTTCTATTTAGTTCCCTAGCGCATTTATTGATTGGATTATTTGTGGTTTTGGTGTTCAGTTTTTTGAGTTTTGTATACTCTGAATATTAGCCCTCTGTAGGAGGTGTTGCAGGCAAAGATTTTCTCCCATTCTGTAGATTCTCTCTTGACACTTGATTAATTCTTTAACTGTGCAGAAACTTCTTAGTTTATGGCATCCCACTCATTTATTCTTGGCTTTAATTTTTACGCTATGAGTCTTGTTAAGATGGCGGTGCTGACACCGATATCATGGAGTGTTGATTCTATTTTTTCTTCTAGCGTTTATATAGTTGCTGGTTTAATTTCCAATTCTTTGATCCATTTTGATTTGATTCTTGTGCAGAATGAGAGGTAAGGATCTAATTTCAGTTGTCTGCATATGGCTGTACAGTTCGTTCAGCACCATTTGTTGAATAGGCTATCTTTCTTCCACACTATGTTTTTCCCACCTTTGTCAAATATCAGATGGTTAAAGATTTGAGGGTTGGTCTCGATATCTTCTAGTCTGTTCCATTGGTCTTCATGTCTGTTTTGATACCAATACCATGCTGTTTTTGTTTCTGTAGCCCTATAGTATAATTTCAGGTCAGGTATTGTGACACCTCCTGCTTCCTCTTTCCTGCTTAGTAATGTTCTGACTATTCTGGGTCTTCTGTTATTCCAAATGAATGTGAGAATTGCTTTTTCCATATCTTGTGCATATACCTATTATTACAGTTATATCTATTTCATAAAAATTTGTTTAGCAACTTCCCTTTTTTAGCTATGAGTGTCCTAAGTGCATAGAACTTGTTTAACTCATCTTTGTATTCCCAGGGCATGATCTGATCTCTGCAAAGGCAAAATGGACTTATTTGTGTTACAACAGTGCTACAAACTGTATTATTATTTTTGCTCTTTCAGAGATGAGGACTTTCAGTGCACAGACATCAAACAACTTGCCCCAGTTAATTCCACTTGTAAATGGAAGACCTAGAATTCAAACCCAATTTAGCTCTGAAGTTCATTCTTTAAAGACTTTGCTTTTGTTTTGTTTCATTTTGTTTTAAATGTCCTGCTACCAGGCACTGTCCTAGTTTGGAATAGTAATGCAGACAGTTGAATTTTGAAGAACAGATTGGCTAAAGATAATGTGTGAATTAGATGCAATATATGATAGAAATTATGAAAACTATAGGTGTGATTGAATTGACCATATTTAGAGAAAAATGGGAAAGATATTTAACATAAAGTCATAGATATAGAAATGTGGAGAAAACCGCTTATGTTCTTACATATCGTGTGCTAATTTATGTATTAGGTAGACCTGTTAGGTAGAGTGCTTTGTTAACAAATGCCATTGTAATACAGTTCTTTCACAAGATTAATTTTGCATCTTAACTGGCCAGGCATGGGAAAGCTATCTTACTTATGTATCACAACAGAATCTTAACAGATCTGATTATCAATATCTTTTAACTCTTTTGTCAGAAGTTCACTTAAGGAAATGGTGTAATCACAGTGAGGATATGGTGATTTTTTTCCTGATATAGCAAGGAATAATATATGCAAGTGATAACTTGCTATTAGTATTTTTTTATCACACTGAAGATATTTGACTTCCAGGAATTGTATTTTATATTATTTAAAAAACTGAATTGTAACATTCAAATGGAAATGAAGTTTTTAGGAAAGAGTAGCTAAAGATTCTGTTACATAATCACACATTTCTTTTCAATAATGTTAATTACTTTTACAGTTATTATGTTGTGTAGTACAGTTTGGTTAGTATTATTCCTACTCTGCTGGTATCTATTGATTCTTTATTCAGGTTTTAAGAACCCAAACTACCTTGTCTTTCCTGTTATGCCAAAGCTCTGATTTGATCATGAATATTTTGATCAACTTTGTTTTGAAAGAACTGGATATCATAGTAACAAAGACAGCATGGTACTGGTATCAAGACAGGGAAGAAGACCAATGGAATAGAATAGAAGACCTCGAAACAAATCCTCAAATCTTTAAACATCTGATTTTTGACAAAGGGGGACAAAATATTACATGGAGAAGTGACAGCCTCTTCAACAAATGGTGCTGGACAAACTGGTCATCCACCTGCAGAAAGTTGAAATTAGACCCATATCTTTCTCCTTGCACGAGAATCAAATCAAAATGGATCAAGGAGCTTGGTATCAAACCAGCTAC
>PVKS010012544.1:0-53393 GCA_004027875.1 Aplodontia rufa
AACAGCTCCATTTACGTGAAGGTGTTAAACAAACCTGGACTTCTGGTCTAGGTTTTCTTAGTATCCTTCACGCTAAGCCTCGGATACCTCTTATTCTGCCTCCTCAGGTTAGCAAGTCCATAAGCAACTTAAACAACAACAAAAAAACAAGCAAAAAACCAACTCTTATTCTGTTTATTTTCAATAAAAACTACAGGGGGTATGTGTGTCTACTAGCAATCATTCACCCAACTCTCAAAGCAGCATCCCGGTTTGTCATTTTGAACCCTCTTCCTCCATATTCAACAAAGTCCAAATGGGACTGACCCTAGACATGGCCCTCTTCATTCCACAGAGTTTGGTGACAGATGGGCAAGAGATTGAGGGAAAGGCGATCAGCAATTTTGAAACTCAGTTGCTCTTTCGATTAACAGAATTTGGGAATCTGGGCTCACTAGGAAGACAAGTTTGATAGTTGGGGCTGCTTGTAGCTTCTGCTAATATGAAGGGAAAGTCTGTCCCTGGATAGAGAGAAAAGCAACAACATTTGAGTCAGAATTCTGATGACATTGGCTAAATGCCTGGAATTACTCATACCTGAATGAAGTCTTGCAATTACACAAGTCGACATGTTCTCCCTTTAGTATAAGCCCCTGTGAATTCTGACCCTTTTAACTACAAGTGTTTTTCTTTAATAGTAATGTAAAAAGAACATATAGACAAATGCATTTTAACAATGCCTAATAACATGTTTAATGGCAATTATTTTCTTCTTATTGTTGTTATTACTATGATTATTGTGCCTGAGCATAATGATAAAAGATCGCTTTATTTTTCCGTTCTCAGCAGACTTCGAATGGTTATTTTGATCTTCAGTCCTATCCCCAGATCCCACAGTGCTGACAGACATAGGCAGCTACTTTGTTCAAAGAAAAAATTGCTTCTCTCCTTAGATATGCCCAGCAGGTCTATTAAACTACTGTGATTTCTCAGCCATTCACAGTTACTGCATGTTGCTTACAACTGTGTTTCAACAGATCCTTCCCACTTTTTATTTCTTTTTTTATTCCCTCTCCACAGACAACTCACTTTTCAATACCTGCTTGGGTGGCCAGATGCATACCATTGATTCTAAATGAGTTTCCACTGGCTCTGGTTGTTGACCACCTGATATGGACATTTTCTTTTGAGAATGGATCCCAATTTATATCAGGGATGTTGATCAAGGGGTCAGAGAAAAGGCTTCAGGATGATAGTTTTGTTAAGAAATAGGAAAAACAAGGAAAGAGCTGATACAAAAAATAGCTAATAGATGGTGGGAATAAATGTAGAGACTGTTGTAAAGAAACCATCTTTCTTCAATTATGAATGAAGGACTGGGATCATAAGTATCCCAAGAAGAGAAGTCACATTTGAAACTCTTTCTTTCCTGCCTCAGTCCCTACATAAGAAACAAATTTGTCATATGTTTTCATTTCCACTTTATTTTTAATGGCTTTGCTCCTACTGATAAATGGGAAGTCAGTAAAAGAGAGGGTATAAATAGAATTTAACACTTAAATTTGTTTTGATGAATTTCCACATGTAATTAGAGACTACATAAAATAGCTCTAATCTTATTTTAGAAGGTTTGGGGGGAAGTTATTTGGGCAAAGACAGAGTTTCCTTTCAGCTATGTTATCTTAAGTAGAGAAATAGGTTTCCTCAATGCTTATCATAAAAATCTAAACATTCTTCTTTGGAAACTAAGAGATCAGGAAAGAAAGTAAACTCAGTTGCAATTATTCAGGGTTTCTCTTGGTGGCTGAAGAGAACATTAGATAGTAGCTCTACAGACTATTGGTTAAATGTGGAAGATAGTATTGAATAAGTACAACTTGGCATCTTCTGATGGTCAATGTGTGCCTAATATTCTCCAGGTTAGAATGACATTCATAACTTCCAAGTCTATAGTTTTGACTCCTCCCTTCCCAGCCCCCACTAATGCTGTAAACTGTATTTCTATACATTTTAATATGGCTTTTTACATTTCTCATGCAGATCTTTAGTTCTTTGGATAACATTATTAGAATAACAAAATTTATCGGACATTTTTCAGAAATGTTGATGACTTTCAACAAATTTTCCTGTTCATTCCATCTGTCTATTTCTAAGGGTAGAAATATCCACTGTATGGCAGTCTAAAAAGGAAATTTGCAAGCGCATGCACACACACACACACACTTATACACCACACACTTATATATATACACATATACATAATGTATGTGTTTTAAACTTTGGCTTATCTGTGTTAACAGGTAAAACCACTTAATTTCACAGAGATAATGCACTACCCCTACCCTTTGTAAAATCAGAGAGTTTAATTGTATAATCAATAGTTCTTTAAAGAAATGACACTTGGTGGCTCAAGCAAAGAACAAAGGATGGTTCCAACAGTTGTGTTAAACCCTTGCATAGATCAAATATGTTCAATGTTCAAGTGAATTGTTCATTCCAACTACACACTCTTCTCCATTTCCACTGCCAAACACCCCTTCCTAAGGCAACTGGGGCTACTTGCTCATCAACTGATTCAGTTTAAATTCATCTATGCTTCCATTTTTATTGTAAATACCTGTTTGTGAAATTATATAAACATCTATGAGGATTTTCTACTTTTTACTTATAATATGAATTAAAAGAAATAAAATTTAAAATACTTAAAATACTATTTTGCGTGTTAAAGATAGACCCTTTCTGATTGAAATAAGGCAATAAATACAATTTAAATTTACAAGTATTGTATGTTTCAGATAACATTTTTAGAGATGATAGCTAAATCTGAGGTATAATTAGGGAACTTAAAATCATATTTTAGCTCACAGCAAATGGACTTTCTGCTAAAACATATCACTTGTACCATGGACTAGGATAGAATTTTGTTGCATAGAGTTTGATGTGTTACTTGCTTAGAAATAAGTTGTGGTGAGGAACTATCATGTGAAGTTCACTACTATGATATCTTTCTATCTTGAAAATTCTTCTGAACCTCAATGCTATTTTATACTTTAAGGGAGTTGATTGCAATCCCAAGGTATGTCCCTCCAAACAAATGCAAAGTTTATGCAACAATTACAAAGAAATAAAATAATTTTTACAGATTTGCAAATTTAACTGTAGATTTCCATCATCTTGTTGATTTTACCCTTGAAATTATAAATAAATGCTTTGCTGATATTTCTAGCAAGGTTGCTCTAGTTTGAGCATTTCCAACATATTAATAGTCACCTTTTGTTAGGTTCCCATCACCTTGGGCATTTCTGTTTTTTAATCTATGCTGCGAATCCATTTGTGGGAATAACATATCTTAATTTAGGATGATTGAGGAAGTGAGTGAGTTTCTATCTCTTATGGCTCAGTGGAACCATTTGGAAGCAACTGTTAAATTCATATCCATTTCCATTATTCAATATAGATAATATTTATCTATTTTTTCAGTTCACACACATGTGACACATACCTTATAAGAGAGCTGAGTTTCAAGTCAAGAGGGGCATGTGCATGAATAAAAACCCTATAAGATTAACAAACAAGAAAGCACAATTATCTCTCCACTGTGGTTAATGTGGTAGCCAGGCCTTTGTGCTAATGATAAAAGAGAGCTCCCTCCACCTATGGAAGGTAACATTTTTGTAGTGGATTTCACAATTACATCTTTTATTTAATATCATTCATTTCAGAAGTTTTCTTTAATGGTTTGCTTGTCAGTATGTCTCATAGACTTCTCTGGTACTACTCAAAAGACATTTATGTAAGCAGAGATATTCCAATATGCAATATGTTTTCCAACTAATTTTGTATGTAAATGTAACTGTATTTTTTTTACTTTGACATTCCAAATAATGAACACATTCTTGACGCAAGCAATCCATTTCTCTCCACCTGCATTGTCACCATTCTGTTCCCCTAAGCTTCTGTCTTGATTCTCCCACTTCCTTCCTTGCCAAATTTAGCACATTCTCTATTCACAGCTGAAAAAGGGGGGAATGTAAATTTATTTGTTATAACCTTGCTATTCATTTTCCAAAGGTTAGCCAAATCTGAGTTCATCTCTGATTAGCACCACCCCATCCCTTCCAGTTTTCATTCTGATGACAGGAGAACCCTTCCTTCTGTTTTCTGGTTTTCTGTCATCTTCTTCTTTAGAGTCTCAGCTTAAATAGCACTTCCTCAGAAAAGTCCTCCCAAATGTTCTGTGATACTGTTTCATAGCATCATGTATTTTCCCACTCTAGCATGCTTTGATATTTGTAATTTGCATGTTTAGTCATTTTCCACAAAAGGTTAGAAATTTGATTATGGTTGAGATAGTATAGACCTCATTCCACCTATAGTATCTTCTATATACAGGGTCTTCAAGAAACTTATTTTCTGAATGAACTAATGTCATAACATTTACATCTGGGAAAAATATTCTATCAATATGTTTATTTTGTGTATTGACCGGTGTGTACTGTGAATTTAATTTCCTAAGGATTGAGAGGAAAAACAAAACAAAACAAACATCTTAGGTGTGAAATTAATTGGAAAACATATTGCATATTGGTATAGTCTTACTTTTCTTTCCTGTGCAATTGAACCTAAATTCAATATGTTCATACCGTAGGCAATGTTTACTAAACTCGGGCTACGTTCAGCTATGGATAACCTGTCTTTGAACATATGCTGTAGGCTGCCTTCTACCAGAGGAGTGGGCCACAAGCTGTGAGACTAAACTTTTATCATCATCTCTATAAATCAAGATGAAAGCTATAGACTTCCTCCTGTGGACCTCACACTGCCTTTAGAAAAACAAAAAGGTGAAATGCTTAGAGGTAGAAAAAAATAATTCTCAAAACAATTATTTGGCATTAATAGTAAACCATTGACTATCCCATTTTTTCAAAAAAATATTTCACTAATGATAGGAGGTTTAATTGTGGACACTGGCCCAAGAACACATCAAATATTTAATATCTCATTTAATGGTGCCAATTATAACAAAATAAATTATCTCTAATAAATTGATATGTTAGGAGACATTCAATTTTTCATAAACATAAGTAGAAGTTAATTCTTATTCAAATTTGCAGTTAAATTTTCCACATTGCTCTTCATATTTATTTATATATTTGTTTATTTTTAGTGTATTGCAAATGTAGTTCCTGCTAGAATAAAGTGGTTGGTCTTTATTCCGTACATGGAAAATGAAAAAAATGACATGGAATGCAAACCAGGACACGTGTCAAACTCCAAGTCAAACACAATGAACACATACGTACCCTGATATGTAAGTGCTCCTAAGAGTTCTAGATATTCTTTTTCATAGTATTGGACCATTAAAAAAGGGGGAGGGTTAGCATTGCCCATTGGAGGTTGATGAATGTACACATATTGTAGTGTTTGTTACATTTAATAAATGTTAACAATAAATGTGTTCTTTTCTAATAGTTATCCTTTCAGTTAAAAATGTTCATTATTAGAAACAGAGTGAATGATTTTAAATTGGATTTAATAGCACAATGATAGGTGCCTGGATTTAATCCAACTGTTAAATGAAAATTATTTATGTTTCATACTACCAACCTCAGAACACAGTAATCTAATTTAAATGCTGTGTAAGTGTAGCTTACTTGCTCTTTATTTTAATATTGGAAAGATGGAAAATAGGCTTAATTATGACAAATATTTTTAACTTCTACGTTAGAACAGTGTTTTCAGTTTCACTGTCTTTTCTTCTGAAGGTTTCCAAATACGTGCACATACTGTTTTCTTTTATCTCTCTCCACCCTTTGAAGATAGAGAAAAACAAAATTTCAGTAGAATTCAAAGAATTAACCTCTAATTTTGCTTCCTTACTACCTTTTGATTTACTGGTTCTTTGTATTTCATTCGTAAAATCATTTTGTGCCTCAATTTCTCCTCCTGTGAAATAGAAGAGCTATCCTTTTCTAGTCCTTCCTGTTTCAAGGTCAAATGAAATATCATGAAATTAAATATTTGTGTCCACCAAATAATATGATGCCACATAAATGCAAATAATACTTATTTGTTACTTATTAAGTGATTGAAAGAGATTCAACTTTGATATTCAACAAATCTGTTCAAACATTGTGTCAGTAACTGCTTTAATTTACCTTTCTTAGGTTTCCAGATAAAATATGCATCATATTTGATTTGAATTTCAAATAAACAAGAAATCACTTCATAGTATATCTCATGGGATGTTGAATATATGCTTATAATAAAAATTTTGATGTTTTAAATCAGAAATTCAAAGTTAACTTAATGTTCTCTTTTGTTTTGTTTTATTTTGCTTTTGGCTAAATCTGGCAATATCATTCTCGTGGCAACTCCTCACCTAGACTTACTCATTTGCATGGTACAACTGGGAAACCTAAGATTCAGAGAACTTACCTTATAGGAAAATGGAAGTTAAACCCTGGCCTATCTTCCCACAATCACAGTGTTTGCTCCAATGCACATTCTTGCTTTTCTTACAAACCAACATGTTTGGCCCAAAGCTCCTGTGTAGATGACTTGTCCAGTAATGTCCTAGCAACGCCCAGCAATGAATCAGCAGTGTTGTCTTCCACCAAGACACACATTTTTCTTTAGCTAATCATATCAAGAAGAAAGGAAATATTTTATTTTATTCTCTCTCCTCCCCAGGAAAAATCATCCTGCTGTACAAATTCTGTCACAAGAGAAAAGAGCATTCTCATTTATTCCTCCCACATAATGTGTCTGTAACCATATTCCCTCAAGGTGAGAAACCTAAAGTACATCCAGAGTACAGAGGGACATATTTACAGTCTCCTAAGATCCTATCTTGGGTCCTTAGCACCATTTATCATTTTTGTGGTGAGACATAGTCGAGGAAGCATGGTAGTAATTCCCTCAAAGCAACAGTTCCAGGACTCCATAAAGCCATAGGTGGCCATCCGTGGTCTGTAGATTCTGAAGGGTGAAAGAAAAACTGAGTTTATTTGCAGTTAAAGTGATGAAAGTGGCAGCTATTAAAGTTATTAGTTACTATTTTCTGTTCTGAAAGAGAAGTAGAGAGGATATTAACACTGGGGGCAAAGGAAGACGTATTGTGGAGCTCGGAGCTTCAGAAGCCTGGCCATGCAATGTGTTGCTGCTCCTACACAGTTTGGCAGGGGATAAGTAGAGAATGATGTTCTATTTTTAATTTTAAACTTTTAAGCAGAAGGCCATCAAGAATAATCTGCTCAGTAAACATTTGGTCTCAAGTCTTAGCATTTCTCCTCGTTCAGCAAACAGTATCACAAATGTTAAATGTTAGAGAAGAACCAATAACATGTGTGTTTTATCAAGCAAACCCTTTGCCAAGAATATATCTGATTTTTTTTATGCAGTTTAGGAAAGAAATGATAAAAATAGCTGGGAGGCAGTGTATTGGACTAAGACATGGACTTTCTATCCATAAAGACACAGGTTCAAGGCCAGCTTTACCATCTATTGCTGTGTCACTTTGGACATGTTACTTGCATTTGGAAGACCTGTATCATCTGAAAGGAGAACTAATAGCAATCCCTTCTTTACTACAAAAATGAAAAGAGATTTTTGTATATGAAATGTGAAACAGTAGTACAGACATATTAAATATCAAAAACACTTATCAATTCCCTAAATTTTCAATTTTTAAAAAATATTTTGAAAATGTTGTTTATTGAGACAGCAGATGATTTCAAGACATCATATTCTTTTATTTAAAATTGTACTATATGTTATTAATTCTCTTAGCTTATGGGCATTTCATGAATCCAAAGACAATATTATTGGCTTACATAACCATTTTAACACTTCTCCAATACCTACAGTCCACCTTGGATGAGTTAAATGGGTTAAAACATTACTATGCTTCTTTCAGTGACAGAGAGAAAGAGGAAATAAACTTTATTTTTTAGTCTGTTTTTTCTATCACTAAGTTTTGTATATGATGCTAGGGATAGAACCCAGGTCCTCAAACATGCTAGGCAAGCACTCTACTGCTCAGCTACCTCTTCAGCCCACACAAACTCTGTATCCACTCATTGAATATAACTTATTTCATATATTATTTATTTATTTACTTAGATAAATTAATTGCTCTCCTACAGTGTGTTTGATGTCCTTAATTAGGTGATCCTCTGAAGAGATCATAGAGAAATGTTAGTGAAATGTAGTGAGAAGAGAGGAAAACATTGTCAACCAGTAGTTCCTTGTTACTGTACATTGAGCAATATATTTTATCCTATTACATTTTATTTGTGTCACTTCCATTCTGCTCTCAGTATGAGCAGACAAGGCTAATATTGTTTCCAGTGAAGTCCTGACAGCTATTCTGTTGATTTGTTTGGCATTACATTTGAGCTGCACTCATGCGGCCCAGAATGCTGAAGGATGCCTTGGCTGAAAAGGACAGGCAATATGCCCTAGGGAAAAAGGACAGGAATTTGGAAGAAGAGAGGAATTTGGAACTAGAACTTGTACATATATGCACTGCTAAAGGCTGTGGAAACTCCCACACAGTGGTGTAGTTAGCTAAGAGGAAAATGGCCTGTCCCCCTCTAGCAAGTCCTGGAGTGGTGTGACAGCAGAAGCCAGTTCTGTAGAAAGTGAACTTTGATCTCACCTGGTTCTATCATTGCTTGTCTAGCATAATGATCCTTATATGTTGTTTGTCAGCAACCTTTTCCACAAAATATACTCTGATTTTCCTTTGAGGACTAGAATTAACCTAATTTATCATCCAGACCTTCTTCGACACATCACAATCTTTCAATATGCTCAAAGTTCTAAAATGATTATATCAGACAGCTCTGCCAGAGGGATTGTCATGTATTTTGAATGACAGATTCCTGGGGCTTCCTATTTCACTGTCTTCCCAGAATCTTCTATTAGCAGACCATTTTTAATATATATATTAGAATATATATTTATACGTAGAAAAATATAAATATCCACCTTTTGAATTTAAATAAATTCTACCTTTTGCATCACTTTGTAGCTTAAATTTTTGTCTAATTTTTTGAGATCTATTATTGTTGATTTATGGAACCCTTATTTATTTATTTTACTTGTTTGGTACTCTACAGTATGACTAAAGCTATGATCATTTAGGTTAGTTCCTATTACAGTTAAAAATACATCTTCTATATTATAGCTTATGTGCATGTGTGAGAGATTTCAATGTGTGATTTTTGAGTCAGACAAATACATGTATCATCATCTTTCCATCCACCCAACCTTGTGTGTATGAATGAATTAAACTAATGATGACAATTTGTTCTTTAAGCTGCTCAATGATTTGGTCACTTTAAGAAGTCAAATGTTTCTACCATAGTCTTCATCCCCCCCCATTAGGATTGATTACTGACTAGGTAGAACTGATCAATCAGTGCTTAGATCTTTTATTTTGATCCTTACCAAGGTTCAGTTAAAGAGAATTAATTTTGTTGTGTGTGTGAGTGTGTGTGTGTGTGTGTGTGTGTGGTGTGTATGTGTGTGAAAATGATATAGCTATCTAATTTCCAGACATCCCAACTTGGAGAGACTAAAAAATGAAGTAGTAACAAAGAATTGCTATTTTTAAAAATGTCTCATAGTTGTGTCACACCCTTCAAAATTCTGTTTTCTTTCTGAAAAAACCTTTAATTGTTATTCTTCTTTATTTGAAACAAGAAATTCTACCGTGCATTTGAGAAATTGATGTCTAGCTTTAGAGAGTGCATTAGCTGAATTCACTAATAACATTCTTTCAAAATCATGTACTGAATATTTCTTTTGTTCCTGGAGATGCACATATTTGAAAATACAGATGCGATTCTGTTTCAAAAGGCTTTATGATTATCTGTAATGAAAGTGTTATGGCTTGGATATTAAATATTCCTCAGAGGCCAGATGTTGAAAGCTTGATGGCCAAACTGTGGTGCTACTGAGAACCTTTAGCAGGTGGAGTCTACAGGAAGTAAGTTTGCTCATTAATTGAATACTCTGAAAGTGGGTATGGAGTCCCTGACTCCTTCCTCTTTCTTTTTGTCCTTTCTGTTCACTATGAGTTGATCTGCTTCTTTGGCCCCATAATTTCAAAATTATATAAATTGTTGGTATAGACCCAAAGCAATATGTCCAACTGATTATAGACTGAAACCTCTGAAGTCATGAGCCAAAATAAAATGTCTTAAGTTGTTTATCTCAGTTATTTAGTCATAATAATTGAAAGCTGACAAATAGGAAGCAAGTGTGTAATCAATTAATTCTAATAATAACAATTGTTTTCATAGAATTATGTAGTAGAATTAAAAAAGCATTCCAAAAGTCATATCAGTATGACTGATGGGAGAGGAAATATTTAAAAGACACTTGTTTTCATCTTTTTTCTTAAAAATATTTGTAATTCAATAATAAGAAAAAAATTTATGCAGAGAGTGAGCGTGTGGTATTTTTCTTTCTTGGCCTTATTTCAGTTAATCTAATGATGTCTAGTTCCAACAGTTTTGTTGCAAATGATACAATATCATTCTACTTTACACCTAAATAATATTCCATTGTGCATATATGAAGCATTTGCTTTATCCATTCACCCACTGATAGGCATCTGCATTCATTTCATATCTCAGCTATGGGAATAGTGCAGTGATAATTGTGGATGTGCAGGTGTCATTTTGATATGCTGATATAATTTTCTTTCCATATATATCCAGAAGCAGGATGGTAGGACAATGACACAGTTAATTTGTACAATTAAAAATTTTAAAAAGGGATAAAAGAAAAAAGGAAAGAAAATAAGTTAAAAAGAGTAAACTATCTGAAGATACACCTTAACAAAGATGATATGCAGATTGAAAATAGATAATGCAAAGATGTTTAACATCATGAATTATTAGGAATTGTAAGCTAAAACAACAATGATTTACCTATAATAATTCACACCTGTATAATGGCCCAAATACAAACACTGCAATACGAAGTGGTGGGGAAACAGGATTTTTTCTTCTTTGCTGTTGGGAAAGAAAAGGAGATTGCCACTTGGGAAGATAAATTGTCAGATTCTTACAAAGTTCAACAGTCTTTCTTCTTTATGTAAAAATAATTATTATTTTTAAAGAGCGGGACAGTGAGAGAAAGGGAAAGAGAAAATCAATTTTTTATTTAATTTTTCATGTGGTTTTCATTGCTCCAACACTTTGTTGTGTATGTGGTGCGTGGGTTTGAACCCACATCCTCACACCAGGCAAGCACCATAACCACCGAGCCCCTGCTCCAGTCTGCTAAACAGTCTTTCTAAATGAATGATAATTGCTCTTCTAAGTATTCACCCAAGGGAAACTTAGGGAAAAAAAAATCTCCACATGGATATTCACAGCAACCTTATACATAATTGCTAAACCCTAGAAGTAAACAGGATGTCCTTCAGTAGGAGAATGGGTGAATAAGCTGATATATTTAGAAAAAAATATTATTCATGGTTAACAGGAAATGAGCTATCAATGTAAAGACACAGAGGAGGACACTTACATGCCTATTGCTAAGAGAAAAAAGTTAATCATAAAGATATATACTTCAAAATTGCAATCACATGACATTCTGGAAATAGTAAAATTATATTGACCAGGGTTTTGATGAATCAGTTAAGAACATGAAATAATAGGACACAGAAACTATTCAGTATTGTGTTATAATGATGAACATGATGTTATCCTTTTATTAAAACACAGAGAATTGTACAATAGAAAGAGTGAATGTTAATGTAAACCATGAGCTTTAGTTATCAGTAATGCATTAAAACATAGATAGCTATTTACCCTGACTTGATCATTATACAATGTATACACATACAGAAATATCACATTACACCCCATAGATACATACAATTATGTTAATTAAAAACAAAATAAAATTTAAAAATAATAATTTATCAGTATTGTTTTATCAATTGTACCTAATGTATTACACTAATATCTATTAATATGGAAAACCATGTGCTGAGAACAGGTAAAAGTAGATAGTAACTCTGCACTTACTGCTCAACTTTTTCATAAAGTGCTCTAAAACATAAAGTATATATATTTTTTTAAATTATGATTGTGTGCCACTAGGAAAACAAGGCAGAGACAAGGATCAAAAAAAAAAAATGACTGCCATTTTCACCAAACTGGATGCAAGGAACTGACGAATGTAAAAAAGTCTTTCAAAGTTTTTGAACTATAAGTAGTTCTAGGAAACACAGAAAGACTCAGAGGTCAGTGGTCGTCAAGACCTAGAGACTTTACCTTAAGAGCAAAGCCATTAGGTCTTGGTAGATATTCATTGACAGAGAGGCATGGAAATAATATTTAATTTATAAAATTCCTTCCAATTTTTCATGTCAAGGTGACAAAGCCTCAAAGAAACTGGTGGTCATTGCCTCTATGCAGGATATAAGAGATATTGCTTTAGTTGAAGTTATGTTGTGGAGATAAGTCCACAAAGTGGACAGAAGAGGTTGAATCTAAAATAAATTGATGCCGAAACAAGCTAACACAAATGTAAAACCAACAGAGAATTTTTGCTTATCTTTTTCTCCCTATAGTTTGCATATAAACACCAGTACCAGGATTTCCTGGATTTCTATGCATATTTTAAATACATCATCTCAGGTATGTGCTAGTATCTGAAATTTAAGCTCTTTCAAATAATAGACATCATAAAAATTATACAAAATGCAATTTTTAAAAAGTTTAACTACTAATCTTTTAATTTGAATATTTAAAGAAAATTTTAAAGAAAAAAACAATTACCTTCTATAAAAATACACATTTTCTTTTTGACAAATATGGTTAAAAAATCCAACCTGATAATATAAGCTTTCTAATATTATCCAGTATTCTTAATGTAAATTAAAGGAATTAATGAATAAATATGATAAGGAAGAAAACATAAGCTTTCAGATTATATACTTGTATATTTCAAATCAAACTGTTACCTTATTATCTAGAGATTTGGAAGACACAGAATGCATTTTTTGGTTTAAAATTAAGAGTTTTTTCCGAAAAAAATTCTGTGGTTTTAAAAATACCATAAATGTTAATGAGCTTTGCTTCTAGGTAGTTGGAAGGAAAAGTAATTCCAGAGGTGGAAGGCATGTGGTTGGGAGATTGGGAAGAAAATTAATTATATTTCAGTTACTGATAAAATCAGGATCCAAATATATTTTGGCAGTGCGCTAAAGGAAAGAGTAAAAAATTAGCAATAAAATTTAATTGGGCAAAACGTATCTGCTGAAACAATCTGGTAAGTTTCAAGGTGCAAGAGATGGATGAGTATCCAAAGAAAATAATAAAAAGTGTTAAGATTATACTTGACAGTAATTGCAGCAAAGATAAGTACTGATTGGGCCATCTGAAGCTGATGTACAACTTTGGTACCTGAGAATATTTGGTACAATTTTTCCCTGATGGACAGGTCACGCTACCGTTAGTCTGGCTATGGGTCATCAAAAGTACATAAAAGGACTGATTTTTCCTGATTATCATTTAGAGAATTCAGGATTAAGGTGATTAAGTATAGTTGAACAAATTATTTTTCTTTGATATAGTCTCAAAGAGTTAGCAAAAGGCCACCTTCAAATACTTGAAGGTTTTATCAGGAGTGAATCACTATTGCTTTTTTAGGATCCAAAAATTTTGGGTTCAAAAGCTGCTTGAAGGTAGAAATCACTTTAACAAAGGAAAACTTGCTCATTTGTAATAAGGAAAGAGATGCTTAGGAGATAGAGAATTTCCTATCATTTGGTTTTATGAGAAGGATAACCATTATTTTGGAGTGATTGATATGTTGGATGAGGGATCTTTTCTAATTCTGACCATGAATTAGAATACAAAAATAAATTACACAGAAAAAGAGTGTCAAAGTCCAAAATTAACATAAGATTCAAGCTCATAAACTGAGAGTTGTAAAATAAAACAAACCAAGAACAATGAATAAAAAGAAGCTGTGAAGTTTGGCCAATTCCTGTGTTTGATTCAGTGCCACTTAAGTGACTGATATGTGGACAACTGTTAGAACATATTGAAGGTACTTAAAGGGTATCATTGTTTCTCCTATCTGGGCCATAAAATATGATCTTAGAGACAATGGTACCTATAGAATGAGGGTCATCAGACACACAGAAACCCAAGAAGAAGGCAGTGATAAAGGTTCTGAATTGCAGAATGCCACTATACTTAAAGACAGAAATGGAGAGGTAGCCTTTATTATGTTGCTGATTTCATACAATTGCAATGAAACCATTTATTGAGATTTTACCCTATGTCAGCTCCATCACATTCAGTAAAGCTAATAAAAACACAACAGAACCAGAAATATCTCCCTGTTCTTAAGAAACCTATATGTCTTGACAGAGACAGACATACAAAAGTATAAATAGAAGACCTTGTTCTGAGCATATAGTATTTGCCGGGCATCATATTCAATCAGGTTTATTTCATTTGGTCTTGACATATCCCCTCAACCTTAAGGGTTATGTATCATTATTAGCCTCATTTCCCTGAAGTGGAAACTAAGGACCAGAAAGTTTATATAAAATGCTTTAAGTTTATAGCTAGTATGGGGTAGAGCTGGACTCACACCTGTGGCTGAATAGCGTGAGGACTGTGCTGCTAAATATTTTGATGAAAGGAAAACTCTAGTGTAAAGAAATGGATGGGACAGTCAGGAAGATCCATTTTAGCAATAGTCAAGAGAGACTGAATGTCAAGTTTCAGATCCTGGGGAAGGGCAATGGTAACAGACAGGAGGATCCCAATGAAAACACATGCAGTGTAAAGATCCAGTAATGTCCTTAGGAATACAAAGAGATGTTGGGCATGGTGACACATGCCTGTAATTCCAGAGACTCAGAAGGCTGAGGCAGGAGGATTCCAAGTTTGAGGCCAACCTCAGCAATTTAGCAAGACCCTAAGCAACTTAGGAAGACCCTGTCTCAAAATAAAAATTAAAAAGTACTGGGATGTGGTTCAGTGGTTAAGTGTCTCTGGGTTCAATCTCTGACTAAAACAAATAAACAAACAAACAAAAATAAATTACAACTACTGAAAGATCACAAAAAAATGCAAATCTCAGAAACACAGGATGCCCATTTCAGAGTGTATACAATTGTCCTTGGGTCCCCTTAATAAAAGCCAGACTTCTATACAGCAGGAAGTAATGATACTTCATATAGGAAACAGGACCAATTTGTATGAATTCATTCACATACTAATTTAAGGTGGGAAAGCCATAAAAAAAGAAGCTGTGGGCAAAGTTGCACAATTGCCCTTTTACATGTAAAAATAATTTTATATTTTTTGGGTGATTTGACTCCATTTGATCATTTGGTAAAAATTGAAGGCTAACAAAGAAACTAATTAAAAACAAAAAGTTGTTCAGTGTTGAAGTTTAATTTTCAAACCATCCACTAAAGTCAAAATTAAACTTCAGATATCCTATTAAACTCTTTGTGCTAAATGCTTTTAAGAGAAACTGTCCTTTTAATTTTTGAAATTATGAATCCAAGTAGCATACTTTGATGTAAAAAATCCTGGTAGGTAGATGCTTAAAAATCAGTCCTTTATTTTATAACATAAAAGAAGGGTTACCTTCATTAGTTTAGGTGGAAAAATTCTCAATAACCATAATGACAGAACATTTTTCTCTGGAAAGGAGAAAAATTTATTTTAAAAGTGGCTGCTATAATTTTACAGGAAAATAAGAGATCTTTTTAAATGATAATTCCAGCTTATTACCATTTGAACAGCCTTCCTAACAACCAAAGGAAAATGTATCTTCATCTTTTATTTCATAAATCTGCAGTTGCCAATGCCATACCCATACGTTTAGGTGGAATGCAATTTCATAAATCTTAATTTGTCTTGAATAATGAAAGCCCATGACTTCTGCACAAAACAGCTCAGGAAACTAAAAATGGATTGTTGCTTGGCTTTTTAAACAGTCCCTCAAATTGTCGTCTCCATGTTTTGTTTACTGACATGGAAAACCAATTTAAGAATAAGCATTAGACAATACATTGGGATGTGAATAGGAGAAGAAAAGCTTTTTGAATCCTAGATCCACCCGGGGGTAGAAATCTATAAAGTGGCACAATTCCAGCATAGAAAACGAAAGGCCAAGTAGCTGTGTATCGTAAAAAAGCCATAAAATCTGTGATGCAAGGAAAAAAAATAGAAAGAAAGTGAATATAGAATTTTACATGGTAAGGATAAATAAAACTGAAAAATAAGAATAGAAATTAGTAAAATAGACTACATCATCAAACATAATTAAAACCACAATGAATGAATATGGTAAAATACATAACAGGGTAAATTGCTTGGGAAAGGAGCATGGAAATCTTGTATGCATATGGTTTGCAAGTCCAGTATTTAATGTCTTAAACTAAATTCTCCTACTTCATGGAACCTATGATGAAAAATGGGGCCTTCTGAAGGTCTCCAAATAAATATCCATTGTTCTTAGAGAAAAATAAAAATATATTATTATGGCTAATAAGAATGAGATTGACTAGTGAAAAACATACCCAGCTGAGATTTTAGGTGATTGAAGTTGAATGCAGTTCAGACTTATGACACAAGCATGACCTCGGGTCTTAATGTCTTCCATGTGGAGTGATAGCTATGTGAGAAGCTCATCACATAAGTGCATGATTTCTCTGTGCTACTTTTCATTGGTGTGGGCATTCTGTGGGAAAAAATAACCATCAAAGTTACATGGTCATAGACATATTTGCCCATAGGTTATGCAAACCAAACCAGACACTCTTCTTTCACATTTAGAAAGTTCCTAAGCCCTTATTCTTTGGATCTTCTGTGCCTTACCAATTCAAAGTACTCATAAATGCCCAAATAAGTCCACACGTATTAATTTGTTCAGTTGATTTCAGCTACCTGACCATTGTAACCTCCACCTCATATCTAGCTTATGCTTTTGTTGCTGTTGTTGCTTAAGAGAGAGAGATAGACTGTGTGTGTTTGAGACAGAGAGAGAGAGAGAGAGAGAGAGAGAAAGAGAGAAAAGAAAGAATAAACTTTATTTATTTTTTCATCTGTCCTTTATTTCTGTGACACTCAGGTGTATATGTAGTGCTGGGGTTTGAACCCATATCCTTACACATGCCAGCCAAATGTTCTAACTGCAGAACCATTGATCCATCCTATATCGTATACTTTTGATAAAGATTTACTTTAGTTTTTTTCAGGTCCAGTAATTCACCCTCTATCTGTATAGTTAGCAAACTCAAAGAAATATTCAAAGATAATTAAATGGAAATGGAAAATTTGCAAACCTCCTGAAAAAGCTAAAATTAAATTAAATTATAATATTAAGAGGTGGTGAGCATGAGGATCAATTACGACTATAATATAGTGCAGATGGGAGAGTAAATTAAGCTGATGACATTGGACAGTTGTATCTAAGGAAGAGGCATTTATGCATTACCTTGATAAACATTTCTATTTCTTAGCATAAACCCAAGAAAACCATACTAATGTGGAACCAAAGATATGTGCAGAAATTCCTTATGGTAGCACTGATTTAAAAATATTTATTTTCATTAGTGCTTTATTATTATTATGCATAATTATAGGGTACATTTTGACATATTCATAAATGCATATGACATAATTCATTCCATTTCAAAAACTAATTTTTAAGAGACAAAATCCCTAAATGTCAATTCAAATCCAATGAATTAAAAAGTACCAGTAAATTTCCAAGAGGGAATACTATTCACCAATTAAATGAATTAAGTACTGCTATACACCACAGCTTTTACAAATTTTATAAATTTAGTATTGAGAAAATAAACTATATCTGAAACATGAAAAGAAGCCTAGACAATTTGTGGTTCTAATTACATAAAATCCAAAATCAGACAAAGCTAAACTGTGGTGGGGCTGGAGCAGTGGCTCAGCGGTTATGGCACTTGCCCGGGCATGCGCGAGTACACGAGTTCAAACTTCAGTACTCACGTACACAACTAAGTATCAGAGCAATGAAAGCCATGTGAAAAACTAAATGATTCTCTAAGGAGCTAAACTGTGGTGATAGAAGTCAGATTAGACATTTCTCCTAATGAAGAGAGGAGGAGGGTTAGTGTTGGGGTTGGAACATGAGGGGTGCTTCTCAGGTCATATTAGGTAATGTGTGTGTGGGATACCTGGCCTTTCTATGGTATGAAATTCCACAGGGCTTCATGTACATTTTTAAAACCTTACTTGCTTTCTTGCTATCACCTTTCCATCTACAGAGATATATAGCTAACCATTTTTAAAAAGAAAATTTGAATATCTAGGATGCCAGGAGATAAGAATGTCAAGGTGAGCGATGGTGGTGGTGATTATGGTGGTGACCGTAATGATGTGAAAACTCTGCTCTTTAAAACTATATCATACAGGGGCTGGTGCAGTTGCTCAGTGGTTACAGCACTTGCTCAGCATATGTGAGGATACAGGTTTGAGCCCCAGCACCAAGTCCACAACAAAGTGTCAAAGCAATGAAGGCCACAAGAGAAACCAAATTAAATTTATTCTCTCTAACTCTCTCTTTCTCACTGTCTCTCTCTCTTGAATTTCCTCGAAACTCCCAGGTGTTAAAGGCTTGGCCCCCATGGTAGCACTATGGAGGTGCTGGAGCTTTAGTAGATGGAGTCTAGTGAGAGGTCTTAGGTCATTGAGGTCATTCCCCTGAAGGAGATTGTGGAATCCTAATTTCCTCATTTCGTTTTTACATCCTGTAATGAATAGAGAAGTTTTGCTCCATCACAGATTCTCATTATGATGCACTGCCTCACCACAGGCCCATTGCAAAGGTAGCAATCAATCATGGAGTGGGACCTCCAAAACCGTGGGCCGAAAAAATAAACCTTTGATCTTTGTAAGTTGATTATTTTAGATGCTTGGTTATAGCAATTAAAAACTGACAAAGACAGTTACCTAATAGTTTAGGAAGATAATTAAATCAGATAATCAATCTAATCTCTTAGCAGATTAATGTTCCTTGCTATCATTACCATCATTGTTGTCATCTTTACTGTCAATATTACTATTTGTGTAGCAATGGTCTAAAGGTTAGGTAGATTATAGCATTGGGAATAAAAAGCAGACTTCAGGGGCTGGAGTTGTGGCTCAGCGGTTCAAGGGCTTGCCTGGTATGTGTGAGGACCCAGGTTCAAAGCCCAGCACCACATACACAGTTAAGTGGTTAAGTGTTGGAGAAACAAAGGCCAGATGAAAAAATAAATGAAATTAATTCTCTCCTCTTCCTCCCTCCCTCTCTTTCTCTCTCTCTGTCTTTTTGAAAGTAATTTCATTCTTGAGAATAAGAACTGCCTACACAATTAAATGGGGCCTCAGGTATCCACATAAGGAGATGATCAGAATTTGAGATTAGTTTATTTCTAAATCTTTAACTAGTTTTTAAAAATTGCATCATTAAAATTTACATAAAAGCTGAAATTGCAAAAGTCAGGCAATAAAGCTGATACATCCTCCCAGAGTTAAAAATCCTAATTATGTCTTTTCATTTCAATGTTTAGTTTGTATATTTAAGCTAAATGTCCATGTGATGAGACTGAAGATTCACCACTACAGGCATTTTTTAGGTTTTACCAATTTTAGATGAATAGCAGTGATGCCTATGAGACTTACCACATTTTCATCATTAGTACTATTAGCAGATTAATAGTAAACTGATTACTAATAATTAAGTGGTAAGGTTAGTGTGTAAAAAACTATTTGTTAATTGTACAACAAAATGCCATTTCAGTGACAATATAATAACTCAAATGTAGTTTGCATAAAAAACAAGTTTTAAAAAATGAAAACAAGTTAAGGATTCCCTTATTATTGCCTGCAATATCTTTTTTTTTTTTCAGCCCTTTTTTCCTGTTTCTGTAGTGAATTATATTAAAATCTAGGACATGCATGTTACATTTCCTATGAGCATATTGAGTCAGCAGTGTATGGTGAGGAAGTGAAGGGAAACTTTTTCCCACTCTTCACAGGTTTTGCTTAGAGAAAGTTAGGAAAATTACATCAGATATCAAAATAGAACCAAAACAATTGTATAAATTTCTCAAATAAAGACAAAGTCAAGACTTGATCTGGGCCATGGAAGTATACCTGATTTCATGTTCTTAGGATTATAGGAACTAAAGACACTTTCTAACCATTTTACTGGATCATTTGTGTATTTCTGACTGAATTGCACTTTCCTCCAAGTGTACTCCATGTGAATAACAGAGACTACTATTCTACTAGTCTGTGCATATAGAGAATGCAAATGGAAACCCAACAGATATCTAAGACTATAAACTGGAAACACCACCACTCAGATTTACTCTAAAACATGTATTTTTAGATTTTGCTAGAAGATACTATGCAAACAGTATGATCAGTATTGTTAACAACCTTTTATATTAAACTTTGAGATTCAATTTTCATTATAAATCAATGCTAAAAGTTTAAATTTCTTTAAAAGTAAAAATGCAAAAATTAAATCTTCACTTTTATTACATACAATCACTTGTTAAAATTTATTTACTTTCTACTGGATGATTTTTATTATTTGTGTATCACTGGATAAGTCTCTTACGTTTGTTGAGTCTCATTATACTCACCAAAAAGTGTGTATAGCAACAATAACTACATATTATTAATTATTGTTCTTAATAATGCTCCATTGTACATACTTATACTCCATTACTATGTTTATATAATTATATAATTGATACAGTAATATAATTAATTTATTTATACTTTTATAATACAAATGATTGTAGTAAAATTATATTTATTTATTAGTATGTTAAAACTATTCATTAATTAAATACATTTCTCATTTCATCTTTTCAGCAACAGTATAAGTTTAAAAAAATAGGAAAACATACTAAATCAAGTACCATAGATTTTAGCAAATAAATATTACAATTCATTTAAATTTTATGGCCTTCCTTCTGTTTTCTTCATTTTTCTTCCTTCTATTTTATGTATGTCCCTCCTACTTTTTCTTGTTGTGCTCAAAGAACAAAAGAGAAAAAAAGAATGCATGTACCTTTGCATATTAACTCACTCACAACATTTAATAATTTAAAGAGAAAACCCAAAAATAAGATCTTTTAGAAAGTTTACAAAGAATTCAAAGCCAGTTTTTAAAAGGTCAAATTTGTTTGCACTCTTTCAAATGCCCTTATATGCAGTGCAAGAAAATAAATAACAAGTGACATAAAGAGTAGAGATTCGCCTATCCTTAGGAAACATTGGGGCAAGCAGATTGGCGAGGAGGCTGCTAATGACTGCAACCACTGCCTGTGCTTTGTAATGGACAAGGTCAGCAGTGAAATAACTTCCAGAGCATTAACTTGGAGAAGCTTCAAGTAGGAAAGAGCAAAGTAGAAGTGCACTTATCACCATGTGCTACACAAATAAAGGGACTATTCTTAGCAGGTGATCTGGACACACCCTCTGGCCAATACCTGAATTTTGCTAGTATGAAACAATTGTAATCAAATAATACTTTGATTTCACCCTACTGCCCCCTTGTTTGCAAAGAATATCAGTAATTCATTATCCTATTAGAGAAACACTTTGTTAAATTTCCCTCTATTCCAAACCTATCTGGTGACGGCAGTGAGAACATGAGGAATTAAAAATTTTTTTTTATTAGATAATGTTATCGGGAGAGAGTTGGAAAATTGCAGAAGGAAATCAAGTTGCACCAAGAGCACTCTCCCTGAACTGAAAGAAAAACGCCAGGAAAGCAACCTTCCTGCAAGGTATGTGTGTTGGAAAAGATTTGCGGGATGTAGTGTGGGTCAGTGGGAGATCAGTGACTCAGAGACTTCGGTGTAGCAAGTGGAAGAGAGGAACTAATTCAGATCCAGCTGTTCGCCAGGGACTACCCTTGTCCCTCAACCAAAACAGCAGTGAGGGAAATTCCGACTGACCTAGTTTGATCCCTGCTGCCACTCAGACACGGACTACACCTAGAAAAGCAGTACTAGGCTGAAAGCAGGTCCTCTTAGCATCCCTGCTGCAGGGGACGAGGCAGACTCCTCTCATCTCTGAGGAGGTCAGACTAGTGATTTTGGACAAACAGTCAGGGAAATGGAGCAGGGAATCCAAGGCAGATATTTCCACAACCCTGTCAGTATCCTACACTCTTCTGTGAATGGGTAGAGACAATCAGGAGCTCTGCTCTGTGCTTAAACTGGGACAATTCTGTGGTATCTCTGCTCAGGAAGAAAGGACATTGCCCGTCCTCCCCCATCTTCTAGCTCTAAGCAAAAGGGGCTGCAGCCGTTTTTAGCATACAGGCAGAATTTTGTAATGGAACCTCAGAGCAAAATCAGGCTCAATGTAGAGAAGAGTCTGGAGCCTATGTAGACTGCAGGGCAGTTAAACCAGAGATAATTGAATCAGGGAGTAAAAGAGTTGCTTGAGGGCAAACCCTTCCCCTACCTCTCCCAAATAGGAAGTCACCAGATTCTGGGACAATATTCCAAGAAAATTGGTTGATCTTTACCAGTGATTAGCAGGCCACTTCAAGTCCATACATCAGAGTTGGTTTTGTTTTTATGTGTGTGTGTGTGTTTTTGTAGTTAGTGTTGCTGTGTACCTGTTTCTTCTTTCTACCTATTTATTTTTTACTTTTCCCTTGAACACTTGCTTTACTATAAATATTAGTAATCACCACACCACCTGAGGCTAGTGCTGCTAAGGGCTCTAGTAGTCCATTTCTCTGTTAACCACGTTGCTCTTAATCTCCAGCAATAGCCAAACCCTTTTCTTCTCAACCTTACCCCAACATCATTACCTAAATCTCTTCCTGTCTCTCTCTCCTTTTAAAAAAATTTTTTTTGGTTTGTTTGTTTTATTTTTATTTTTCATTTTTGGTAATCAGAATATTCTTACAGTTAATCTGTATTTGTATTGCTCTGGCTTCATAATCACAAGACTGTACGTCTTCCTACCTCAGTTCTTTACACTATGATTTTGTAAGATTAATGTCAATTTGCTCTTCTGGAGATAATTGCTAATTGCATCTTTCCTTCCATAAGTGATAACTGATAGTGCATTCACTACAAAAGGAACATATTAATCAGTTCAACACTGTTTATTGTATCCTTTAACTGACCATATTGTCTCTTCATTCTTATCAAGGGCCTTAATGGAAATCCAATATTAATGTCAAATTTGATAATGCTTAATTACTTTTAATCCAGTTGTAGTCTCATGGTTAATAGTGTTATAACAAAAGATAGTTATTAATCCTACCATTCTGCTCATAGGTGGTAACGAACATGATAACAATTTCAGAAGGAACAGAGTAACTAGGTCAAGGCCTGTTTATTGTACCCATTGCCTGCTCATATTGACTCTTTTGCCTTATCTTCTGAGGTACTAGAAATTGTGAGTGGCAATAATTAACCATAGATTGGGGAACCTGCAGTTAATCTCAGTTTACCAAATTGCACCCAGTCCAAGTTACTAAGGAGACAAAACTCCTACAACTCATCAACATCCTCAAAGTAAAATAATAAAGGAGGGCTCACTGGCCACACTCCCCAGCCCCAAAAAGGAAGAAAAATGGGAGAAATTCTCCTCCCCATACCCACAACTCCCCAGCCAAGGAGTCCATGGTTGTGGTCTTGGATGACAACCAAGAAAAAAGTATCAACAATCTGATTATTAAAATAATCAAATAATTAAAAGAAGACTTAAAGAAGGAAATTAGAGAATAATTTCAGGAACTGAGAGACCACTTTGATAAAGAGATAGACATCCTGAAAAGAGATGTAGAAGAGCTGTTAGAATTGAAAAACACAGTCAACCAAATTAAAAGTTCAATGGAAGATATTAATGTCAGAGTAAACTCAGTAGAAAATAGAAATTCAGCTCTCAAAGAATGAACCTCAGATAACAAAGACAGGCTGAGCAATCTTGAATTCAGGGAGGACACACAAGAAAATAAAAGCTTACTGAGCATGATCAGAAATTCGAAGAAGTATGGGATGAGATCAGAAGAAATAATCAGTGAATAATTGGTATAGGAGAAAATACAGAACAACAAACAAATATGATAAAGAATCTTCTTAATGAGACAGCCTAATAAAATTTCCCCTATATAAAAATTGATCCAGAAATTCAAATTTAAGATGCCTATAGGATGCCAAGTGGACCTAACTAAATGAGAAACTCAGTGAGACACATCATATAAAAAATGAATAACAGAGAAATCAAGGAAAGAATTTTAAATGCAGTAAGAGAAAAACATCAAATCATATTCAGAGGTAGACCTATAAGGATTACTATGGATTTTTCAGCTCAGAGAATAAAAGACAAGAAGAATGCATGGTATGATATTTTTCAAGTGTTGAAAGAAAATAATTTTCTGCCAAAGATACTATATCCTGCAAAACTCAGCTTTAAGTAATTTGGGGAAATAAAATACTTTCATGATAAGAAGAAACTAACAACATACATGAAAATAAAAGTAGTCCTACAGAGAATACTCAAAGACAAACTACAAACAGAGGAACAAGCTAACAATTCCAAAAGCTCATAAGCAGAGGAAAGTCAATAAAAACAACTCACTAAAAGATGTCCAAGATGGCACAAATTACAGCAAAGGACAGAATGCCAGGTGTTCAGAAACACATATCTATTCTAACACTGAACATGAATGGACTCAATGCCCCAATCACAAGACACAAATTAGTGGACTGGATCAAAAAACAAAATCCAACAATATGCTGCTTACAAGAGACACACCTAATAGCCAAAGTTAAACACAGTGAAGGTGAAAGGCTGGCAAAAAACCTACCAGGCATATGGCCAAAGAAAGCAAGCTAGTGTTGTGATCCTTATATCTGACAAAGTTAATTTTGATGAAAAACTAGACAGAATGGATAGTGAAGTCACTACATCACAGTGAAAGGAAACTACATCAAGAAGATATAAAAATAATTAACACTTATGCCCCCAATTACAACCCTCCAAATATTTGGAAAAAGTACTCAAGGACATTAAACTGCTTATCAACTTCAACACAATAATAGTGGGGGAATTTAACACATCTACATCAATCGCAGACAAATCATTAAAGCAAAAATCAGTAACATATCTCTAAACTAAGCAACTTTATCAAAAAATTGGAATTAATAGACATTTACAGAATATTCCATCCCAAATTGGCTGAGTATAACTTTTTCTCAGCAGAATGTGGATCCTTCTCCATAAAAGACCATATCCTAGTACAAAAAGATAATTTTGGCAAATACAAAAAGTTGACATAATCCCTTTGTATCTTGTCAGACCACAACAATGTGCTCTTAGTAATTAACAGCAAGAGAAATAACAGAAAATACATAAACACATGGAGATTGAATAATAGCCTCTTAAATGAAGGATGGATCAAAGATAAAATGATAATAGAAATAAAGAAATTTTTGGAAATGATGAGAAAGATGACACAACATATCAAAATCTATGGGACAGTATGAACACATTCTTAACAGGTAAATTTATAGCACTGAGTGCCTTCATCAAAAGTCAGGAAGGAGCCCAAATAAATTAACTTATGCTCCAACTCCAATCCTTCCAAAAAGAGGAAGAATGTAAACCCAAATCCAACAGAAGGGAGGAAATAACTAAGATCAGAGATGAAATCAATGGAATTGAGAACAAAAATAACAACACAGTGTATCAACAAAATAAAGAAATAGTTCTTTGAAAAAACAAACAAGATTGACAGACCCCCTAGCCATCCTCATGAAAATGAACCCTCCCCGAAACTTTTTATGAGGCAAATATAACCCTGATACCAAAACCAAACAGACACATTAAGAAACGAAAACTACAGACCAATTTCCCTGACTTAAAAATTCTTAATAAATTTCTAGCAAACTGCATCCAAAAACACATCAAAAAGATAATACATCATGATCAAGTGGGCTTCAATCTGGGGATGCAAGGCTAGTTCAACAAATTAGCAAATCAATAAATGTGATTCACCACTTAATCAGGGTTAAAGACTGAAACCATATGATTATCTTAATTGTTGCAGAAAAGGCCTTTGATAAAATTCAACACCCATTTATGCTCAAAACACTGAAGAAGATTGGGATAAAAGAAACATTAATTTTGTAAGAGGATTTATGACAAACCCACAGCCAACACTACACTTAAAGGAGAAAGACTGAAACCATTCAAATTAAATTTGGGTGCATGACAGGGCTGTCCACTCTCACCACTCCTTTTCAATATAGTCCTAGAAACCCTAGCCAAAGCTTTTAGACATGAGATGGAAATCAAAGGATTTTGAATAGGAAAAGAGGAAGTCAAGGTATCTCTGTTTGCTGATGACATGATCCTAGCAGACCTAAAAAGCTCTATCAGAAGACTTCTAGAGCTTATAAATGAATTTAGCTTTCGAATACTCCAACTAAAATTCTGCTGAAAAGAAATCAAGATATCTGTCCCATTGGCAATAATCTCAAATAGAATACAATACTTTGGCATTAATCTAACAAAGGATATAAAAGACCTTTGAAGATTTTCAAACATTAAAAAATTAAATCAAAGAAAACCTGAGAAAATGGAAAAACATTCCATCTTCTTGGTTAGGCATAAAAATATCATTATAATGGTCATTCTGCTAAAATCCCTGCACAGATTCAATGTAATCCCCACTAGGATGCCAAAGGCATTCTTCATGGGTATGGAAAAAGCAATTCTCAAATTCATTTGGAATAATAAGAAACCCAGAATAGAGAAAAAAATATTAAACAAGAAAGATGAAACAGGAGGTGTCACAATACCTGACCTGAAATTATACTCTAGGGTTATAGTAACAAAAACAGCATGGTATTAGTATCAAAACAAGCATGAAGACCAAGGGAACAGAATAGAAGATACTGAGACAAAATCACAAGTCTTTAATCATCTGATATTTGACAAAGGGGCCAAATATATAGCATGAAAGAAAGCCTGTTTAACAAATGGTGCTGGATGAACTGGACAGTCACATACAGACAACTAAAATTAGATCATTATCTCTCATCCTGCACAAAAATAAAAAAGAAATGGGTCAAAGAATTAGGATTTAAACTAGCAACTATACAATTGCTAGAAGAAAAAATAGGTTCAACACTCCACATTTGTGAACACACTTTCTTCCATAACAAAACTCTCATAGTGCATTAATTAAAGCCAAGAATGAATGAGTGGGATAACCTTAAACTGAAAAGCTGCTGCACTGCTAAAAAAGTAGTCAAGAGTGTCAAGAGAAAGCCTACAGAATTGTAGAAAATCATTGCCTGCTATGAATCCAACAGGGTGATATATTCAGAATATATTAAAAAAAAACTAAAAAAAAACTGAACACCAAAATCAAAAATAGTCCAAACAATAATTGGACTAAAGAACTAAAGAGACACTTCTCAACAGAGGAAGTCCAAAAAGTCAATAAGTATATGAGAAAATGTTTTACATCACCAGCAATAAGAGAAATGCAAATCAAAACTTCACCAAGATTCCACCTCACTCCAGTCACAGTGGCAAAAATGAAAAACATGAACAATAACAAGGGCTGAAGCATTGTGAGGAGAATGGTACACACTGCTGGTGGGACTTCAAACTTGTACAGCCACTTTGGAAAGCAGTGTGGAGACTCCTCAGAAACCTACAGATGGAGCCACCTTATAACCCTGTTATCCCACTCCTGGGTATTTTCCCACATGAGTTAGAATTGGCATACTACAAAGACACAGTTACATCAATGTTGATAGCAGCAAAATTTGCAATAGCTAAACTTCGAAACCAACCCAGATGCCTTTCTCTGGATTAGTGGATTCAAAAATTGTGGTATATGTATAGAATGGAGTTCTACTCTTCTATTGGAACAATATCATGGTCTTTGCAACTAACGGATGGAAACTGAAAAAAATCATGCTGAGTAAAATATCCCAAACACAGAGACTTAAGAACTGAATGTTTTCTCTCATATGTGGAAGCTGAAAGGTAGCTAAGTTTAAGTTCAGTTAAGCTCACCATAATTGAAATTTATCGTAAGCTTGGGTAACCATAACTATAAAGGTACAGGGAGAAGGGAGGGAGACAGAGAAGGGAAGGGGTAATAAAGGGATTATCAATACAACTGGGAAGCCTTCCATGAGAAGCCTAACTATACACAGGCAGGCAGAGAAACTTAGAAATTTCAAAATTACTATACATGAACATGCTAATTTCCAATTATAGCATGTGGGTATTACAGAGGAAACATGAGATTGAGGAATGGATTAATTCGAGGAGACCCTGGAATAGGTTGGTCCTAACTTACTATGTCAATATCTATATATGCATGAATATGTAACAAAGATTCCCTCAAATATGTAAGACTGTGTTGAATAAATTAAAAAAATATAATACTATGTATGCATTCTGGGCATTTTCATTTGCATAAAAAGCCAAAAATGATATCTGGTCCTTCTTAAAAGAATAGATTCTAAAATCTGTTAACCTTAACTTCTATTTTAGTGCAATATTTCACAACATAAAACATTACTGAGAAAAACATCATGCTGCTCTAAAATATGCAACTAGAAAATAAAATGACCCTTCCAGCCTCTGGATGGCATTTTTAAGTAACATTTCATTTGGTTTATGAGTCAGCTTCCTAACTTGAAACTTCAAGATTTTTAGATTTTTTTCTTCCTTCTCGAATACACACACACACACACACACACACAGACTATATATATATGTATACATGTACATATATTCTCATTAATAATTTACAAAACTAAACATAATATTGACTCAAACTTAAGCAACAATAATTTGTTTTTCTTAGGCCATTCTAATCCCATTTGATATTATCATTTATGCTGAGAAGGCTTAGGGAGTGCTAGCCCAAAATATAGCACCTTGGCATATTTCTGAGAAAAAAGCAGAAGTAGGGATGAAGTCTCTCTTCTCCAATCTCCTCTCCACTGAAACAGGTTGTGAAACCTAGGGAAGATTTTCTAAACTCACCCTAAAGCAGACACTAAGAGCTTATCTTTTCTATACTCAGAGGAAAGGGACTGCCTTACCTCTGAAGACATGGGGACACAGAGTACAAACTGAACAAAAAGACTTTGCTAAGTTTCCCCCAGTTTATTATTATCAGATCACACATTTTTATTCAATCATATTTTTCTTGATATTTCTTCATCTAACCTACTTAAAAAAATTGGAAGTTTACTTTTTCTTGTGTCTTCATTTCCTTATAAATTCACCCCTACTACATAAATTTTATATAGAATAATTTTGTGTGCTTTTTAAATAGGGATTTAAGTGATGAACCTAGCGTTGTAAGAGAAAGCTATTTTTCTTCCTTTCCAAGTCATTGTGGTGAATTCTTAATATCTAAAACTTACAGAAAGTAAGATATACAGTTCTAGAATGATGATTTTTCAGTTACTATGCAATGTTCAAATATTCTCTGCTTTAGATACAAATTGTGTACTCTCTAGATGAATACCCCAAATGTCAGGAGAGGTTAAGATGTCTTAGTTGGGTAATTTAAATCTACTGTTAAAACATTTCTTATTTGGAATTTCTGTAGTTTTCACAGTAGATAGTGCTTAAGAACATAGTTTTTGGAGCAGCTCAGATATTTTTGAATTAATGCTGGGCTTACTAATGATCAACAACTAACTCTTCTCTCAGGCTAATTCCAGGCCACCAATACGACAGTGTTTAAAATAGTGTTGGGAAGGAAAAATGAATTAATTTTTGGTTAGCCAGTCTACTGCAGATTAAATATCAACTATATTTCCTGTAAATTATGTTACCTGGGTTAATTTATTTAACATTTCTTTTTTACATTTCACTTTTCCAAACACAAAATATTCTGAAAGAGCATCTATATTACATGTTAAGAATTAAATGTTCTGTATCATCCAGCATTTTTGTAGTGCTATGTAAATATATTCAGCATCATTCTCAATATTCTTCTCATCTGCTGATGACTGAAACAAATTACTTCAGGACCTCCTTCTACATCATACAAATATTTGAATTCAGAAATATTTCTCATTTTAGATCATTCCTTCTGAACCTGATTTTGTTACCTTAATTTTTCTAAAGTACATTTCTATGTGCTATTTACATTTTTCAAATTGGCCACTCAGATAGATTCTATATTATACATTATGATCCCTGCCACATTAGATATCAAAATGATATCCAATTTCTTCCTTTTTCCAGAAGAAATAAACAATCATTTGCCAACTGCCCATTAAAATAGAATGTATACATTATCAACACTATTTCATTTAGAATGCTGGCCATGACATTGATTTTTTTTTTGCCTTGTTCTCTTAAACTGGCTTAGATTTGCAGGTTCTGAATTTGGTAGATATTTTCTAACACAGGACATCCAGAAGATAAGTTACCATTTCAGGTGCAATATCTGGTCAAAGTAAGGCAAAGCTATTGTTGCCATTGACTGGAAAATGAAGTTGTGGTGGAAGATCTATATTTACTACAGAATCATCTGAAAAGGAAATTACTTTTCTAGGAAAAAATTATCTCTTCTTTTCCTGAAGTTTTATATAAATTTAAAAGGATTTTTAAGAAGTTTAGCATAAGATGGTTGAACATCAAGAATGTATTTTCTCCATCCAAATTCTTAAAAACATAAAAGAATAACAATACTAACAAGAGAAGAAATGATAAATCTGATAAGATGTGAATGTTCCAAAAAATTTTATTTACAACCAGAACCATTCTCAGCAGGGAAGAATAAAAAGTTGAAGGGCTTCACAGGTGAATTTTTTTTTAAGTATAAGAGAAGAAATAAGAGCAGTCTTGCCCAATTTTTCTTTAGAACTTTCTTGAAAGGAGATTCTTCCTAACTTATTTTTTAAAGAAAGTAACTCAGATACTGAAATTTGAAAAATAGACATTACAAGAAAAAGAAAAGGACAACTATGGGTTGAGGAGCATGGCTATAAGAATTGTCATCAAAATATCAGCTAATGAATATAGCAATATGTTAAAAGTGGTGTTATCCTAGTTATGCAAAAAATATCAAATAAGTCTGAAAATCAATATAATATAGGAGAAAATCATATAATCAACTCAATACATACAGAGAAAAAAATAAAGTTCAAATACATTCATTATAACACCTCTCAGTCACTTGGAATGGAAAAGGTATTCCTTGGTTTGATAAAGGGCTTTGGGGAAATCCTATAATTAATATCATCCTTCAAAATGAAATAAAAAACCTTGAATTTCTTGCAAAAATAAAATACCAGTGCAAAAAATTCCAAGTATTTTTCCAATGTTGAATATAAATTAGATATGCATATTTAAATAAATGAGTCAATTAATTTTATTTTTTTCCAAAGTAACAGGCATGTATTTATTAGAAGGAATGGGAAAGGGGAAAAGGAGGCATTCTGACACGGAGGGTGGATCCTCTTAAAGAGGAGGAGGAGAACCGAGTGCTCCTTGTACCCTCCAGTTTTTTTTTAATTTTGTTTTAGTGAATTATGCATGTACATAATGATGAAATTTGTTGTCACATATTCCTAGATGCACACAGTACAGAAATACAATTTGGTCAATATCCCATCACCTCCCCCCACACCTCCTTCTTGCCATCCCCTGAAACCTTGCTACTCTTCTGGGTCACATATTGTCCTAAAAAACCCAAGTACAGTGTCACAATTTTTATACCTATGAAGAACATCTTTTTATATACATGACTAGAGTATTTACAGAGACATACTTAAAAATGCTTGGATTGAGCCTCACATTATCTCAGTTCCAACTTTTCCCCATCTCTGCCTTCCTGGGTTTTTTTATTATCTGTTCAATATAGTCTTACATATAGGAGGGAATCGTTGCCACACATTCATGAACAAATGAATACTGACAGAGCATGCCAAGGCTGGTGCCAGGTCGTGATATCCCCTCTTTGAGTTCCCCCTTGTGATAGTTGGGCTTCTCATGGAAGTAGAAAATTTCCCATTGGGTTGATAACTACCCTACTCCCTCCCTCCAGCTGCCTTGATATCCCTCTTATTCCCTTCACCCCTCCCTGCCACTCTCTCTTCATCCCCCAGTGTCATAGGCAAGGTTCTTGTAAAAATTCACCAATGTTGAGAATATTATTAGCTTAGCCTACTTTCAGTCTGTTTCTGACTATATTATAGCTTCCACGTATGAGAGAGCACATTCGGCCCTTGAGTCTTTGAGTTTGGGATATTTCACTCAGGATAATTTTTACATCTTCATCCATTTGGATGCAAATGCCATGATGTTGTTCTCTCTAATAGCAAGGTAGAATTCCATTGTACATATATATACCACAGCTTTTGAATCCACTTTTCCAGTGAGGGGCATCTGGGTTGGTTACACAGTTTAGCTATAGTAAATTGAGCTGCTATAAACATTGATGAAGCTGTATCCCTGTAACATGCTGATTCTAGCTCTTTTGGGAAAATACCCAGGAGTGGGAGAGCTGGGTTATAAGGTGGTTCTAGCCCTAGTTTTTTGAGGAGTCTTCACACTGCTTTCCAGATTGGCTGTAAAAGCTTTCAGTCCCACCAACATTGTGACAGTGTTTCTCTTTTTGAACAACCCCTAAAGCATCTGTCATTGTTCATATTCTTAATTTTTGCCCCTCTGACAGGAGTGAAGTGGAATCTTAGTGAAGTTTTGATTTGCATTTCTCTGATTGCTAGTGATATAGAGAATTTTCTGATATATTTATGGGCTTTTTGGACTTCCTCCATTGAGAAATTTCTATTTTGCTCCCGAAACCATTTATGATTGGATTATTTGTGGTTTCAGTGTTCAGTTTTTTGAGTTCTTTTTTATATTCTGGACATTAGGTCTCTGTCTGAGGTGTAGCAGGCAAAGATTTTCTCCCATTCTGTAGGTTCTCTCTTGACACTCCTGACTAATTCTTTAACTGTGCAGAAACTTTGTAGTTTAATGGCATCCTGTTAATTTATTCTTGGATTTAATGCTTGTGCTATGGGAGTCTTGTTAAGGAAGTCAGTGAGGACATCTGTGTCATGGAGTGTTTATCCTATATTTACTTCACGTACTTGTATAGTTGCTGGTTTAATTTCCAGATCCTGAACCATTTTGATTTGATTATTGTGCAGAGTGAGAGGTAAGGTTCTAATTTCAGTTGTCTGCATATGGCTGCCCAGTTTGTCCAGCACCATTTGTTGAACATGATGTTCTTCATCCACACTATGCTTTTCTTCCCTTTATTAAATATCAGATGGTTAAAGATCTGAAGGTTTGTCTTGGTACCTTCTCTTCTGTTCCATTGGTTTTCATTTGTTTTGATACCAGTACCACACTTTTTTTGTTACTATACCCATATAGTGTAATTTCACATCAGGTATTGTGATACCTCCTGCTTCTTCTTTCTTACTTAGTAATGTTTTATCTGTTCTGTGTCTTCTGTTATTCCACATGAATTTAAGAATTGCTTTTTCTATACCTGTGAAGAATGTCATTGGTATATTAATGGGGATTGCATTGAAAATATATAGGGCAATTTTGATTATATTGATTCTGCCTAACCAAGAACATGGAATGTTTTTCCATCTACTCAGGTCTTCTGAATTTTCTTTTATTTTTAATATTTGATAATCCTTTATATTCTTTGTTAGATTGATGCCCAAGCATTTTATTCTTTTTGAGGAAAAGTGAATGCAACATACTTCCTGATTTCTTCTTCAGTGGACTTGTTGCTGGTGTATAGGAAAGGTAAAGATTTATGAGCGTTGATCTTATAACCAGTCACTTTGCTGAAATTGTTTATAAGCTCTAGAAGTCTTCCGTTGGAGCTTATTGGGTCTTCTAGGTATAGGATCATGTCATCAGCAAATAGAGACATCTTGACTTCCTCTTTTCCTGTTCAAATCCCTTTGACTTCCTTCTCTTGTCTGATAGCTTTGGCTAGGTTTTCAGGGACTATATATTGAATAGGAGTGGTGAAAGTGGACACCCTTGTCTTGTTCCTGAATTCAGTGGAAAGGCTTTTGGTCTTTCTCCATTAAGCATAGTGTTTCCTATGGGTCTGTCACAATTGGCTCTTACAAAATTAAAGCATCTTGCTTTGGTCCATATCTTCTCCAGAGTTTTGAGCATAAATAAGTGTTGAATTTTATCCAAGGCCTTTTTCTGCATCAACTGAGAAGATTATGATTTTTATTTTTAATTGTTTTAAAGTGGTGAATTATGTTTATTGATTTGCATATGTGGAATCAACCCTATTCTGGATTTAAGCCCACTTATCATGATGTATTATCTTTTTGATGTATTTTTGGATCCGGATAGCTAGAATTTTATTAAGGAATTTTGCATCTACGTTCATCAAGGAAATTGGTCTGTAGTTTTCTTTTCTTGATGTGTCTTTGTTGGGTTTTGGTGTCAACATTATATTTGCTTCATAGAAATTATTTGGTAGGGTTCTAACCCTTTCAATTTCACCAAAAAGCTTGTAGAAGATCGGTGTTTACTCTTCTGTAAAGGTCTGGTAGAATTCTGCCGTGAATCCATCAGGTCCTGTGCTTTTATTTTTTGGAAGGCCTTTGATAACTGTTTTGATTTCGCTTCCTGAGATTGGTTGGTTTAGAATTTCAATGTCTTGCAGTGTTAATTTGGGAATGTCATATGTGGCAAGATATTCATCCATTTATTCCAGATTATCAAACTTGGCAGAGTATAATTTTTCAAAGTAAGTTTTGATAACCCACTGGATTTTGGTTGAGTCATTGGTGATAACTCCATTTTTTACTTTGATTTTGTTGATTTGCTTCACTTCATTCTTCCTTTTGTTGAGTTTGACAAGGTGTCTATCTTATTTATTTTTTTCAAAGAACCAAATCTATGTTTTATTAATAATTTGTAATTTTTTTGTTCTCAATTTCATTGATTTCAGCTCCGATCTTATTTATTTCCTGTCTTCTATTAGGTTCGGGAGTGGACTATTCTTTTTAAATTTCTCATTTGGTTTAGTCTGTTTGGTGTCCTATAGGTGTTTTGAATTTGATTTTCTGGATCAATTCTGACATGGGGAAATTTTCCTTGGCAATTTTACTTAGAAGTTTCTTAATGCCTTTTGTTTATTTTTCAATGTTTTCTTTAATCGCAGTTACTTTCAGGTTATTCCTTCTCATCTTGTGAAATACTACCTGGAAGTTCTGATCATGCATAATAATTTTTTTTTTCTTTTCTGGCCTTCTTGAACTAAACGTTGATCATCCTATCTTTGTTATCTGATGTTCATTTTTTGAGAGCTGAGATTCTATTTTCTATTGAGTTTACTCTGGTATTAGTATCTTCCAATGAACTTTTGATTTGGTTCACAATATTGTTCAGTTCTAAGCTCTGCTACAAATTTTATTCAGAAGGTCTAGCTCTTTATATATGTGGTCTCTCATCTCCTGAAATTACCCTTATTTCTTTCCTTAAAACTTTTAGTTTTTTGATTGAACTATTAATCATATTGTTGATGCATTTTTCTAGGTTTTCATCTAAGACCCTGACCATGGACTCCTTGGATGAAGAGATGTGGGGTTGAGGTGGAGGATTGTTTCCCTTTTTCCTCCTTTTCAGTTACAGTGAATGTGGCTTGAGATCTGACACTGAATAATTCTCTTCTGGGCTTTCCTGATGGTATTGGAGCTTCTTATCTCTTTGCTTATTTGGGCTGGGATACAATTTGGGTAGCACAGTTCAATGGCTGGTGCCCCAGTCAGTGAAGTATTGTGGAGTTTTATGTTTTCCAATACCTCAGTGTTTAGAGGGTAGAAGTCAATAAGCACAGCCAATGCAACAACAGAGAATGTGGACTGTGGCAATTACAGTGTTGATTAGCATCTACAGGATCAATCAGATTAGCATTTTTCTTCCATGAGAGCTCTCACACTACACTTGGTTAGTAAGCATACATCCATTTTAGAGTGTGGCATTCACTTCAGTTTACCAGGACCTCTGCAGGTGAGGGGGAAAAAAAGGTCTAGATAGCAAAGGGAATGAGGTAGTGTTCCACAGAACTTGTGATTTAGGCTATAGAGCAAGAAGTTAGTAGAGATGATGTAGGTTATTCTGCTAAAAATAAGGAAAAGATAGAAAAGAGATGAGAGTGGGTTAATGACTTTGAGGGCAAGTGAGAGAGATCAGTATACAGTTTAGGAATTGACAGAGTAAAGGGAAGAACAGGGTAGTAGAGAGTGGGAGTCTTTTCAGCCCAAGGAGGCTGAGGACTAGTTTGCAATATTGCAGGCAGCCCCAGGTTGAATCCCAGCAATATGGACAAAGAAGTGAAACACAAGAAGTCACAGTGACAGTAAAAAACAACCATACAAACAAACAAGGAAACAAACAAACAAAAATACATACATGAAGGAACTCTAATTTCAAGAACAACTACAGCCAAAAAAAAAAAAATAGAAGAAGAAGTCAGGAAGGTTTTGTATTATTACCATCAAGGTCAAAATATACCATGTGGGTATGTGTTCATAGATGACTTCTAGGTGGAATCACTTCCCAGCTGAGTGTGTTGGAGGGAATGAATTTTGGTGATCTCAGCTGATAATGAGATTCCCAGGAGGCCTCCCAATATTTTTCTCTTGCATAGGGGTTGCAAACATGCACCTTCCCTGCTTCCTATGAGAAAAGACTTCAGGGCCATCCGAATTGCACTCTTGAGCAGTTTAGTGTCTGTCTGCCCAAACTCCTGTCCCACTTCAACTGCGGACACAGGAGCCACTGGGAGTCTTGTGGATCCTGGTGCAGCTGTAAGGGACTCTTGCTGTTCTAAGGAGAGTGGCCACCCTGGACTGAGCTCAACCAGGACAATAATGACCCCACTTTTGGGTGTTTGAGGTTCCCACTCGCCCCAAGAGATGGTGTGTGGGGCAGTCACAGCCCCAGCTAGGGGAGGCAGTCATTAAAGAGACACCAGGCCAGCTAGTCCAGTGTTTGTGGAGGTCTCAAATGCAACCACTAGGAACTGTGGAAGCCCAGTCCCACTTGGAGTGCCAAGGACCTATGGGCTCACTTCTGTACACAGAATTCAGGGACTGAAAGCATAGGAAAGCATTGGATCCAGGCTACCCCTTCAGTTCATAGGTCCCTGAGACTGATGCTAGACATTGCCCTGCTTGAGAGTTTCAGGCAGCATATGTTGGATCTGCAGGCCAACCACTGCCAGGCTTATTAGACCTTATTGAGCAGAATCCTGGTCACAGACACCACCCAAGGTTTGGGTGTGCAAAGAGGGTGGGCGGGAAGCTTCTAAATGTGAGTTGTTGTACCAGTAGGGAGGGTCCACCAGACCCACCAAGCCCCCAGGGCATTCAGTCAACACACTGGGGACTTGGAACTGCTCCTCCAAACTGAGCTCTCTATTCTGCTCTGGATCTCAAAGTTTTGGGTTAACTGTTCACAAAGCAGTTTTCTGTACTGTCCTCCAGGAGGATTCAAAATGGTGGCTGCCATCCTGTTTCTTTATGAGATCAGATTTAGGGTCTCTAGTTTGTGTGTATTAAAGCAGTTCCAAGATTCCTGCTGCTGCTGGAGCCCAGTAGCACAGGGGTCCCATGCCCAGGCTCCACTGAGCACTCACCAGTGTCTGAGTTAATTTAAGTGTGATAGCTTCCTCCCTATGGGGCAAATTCCCTGCCTGCTGGCTGAGTAGCTGCTGCTTGAACTTTCAACTTGTCTGTGGCTCCATGTCACTAAATTTCCTTCCTTGGATAGTGATGATATTGGGGAGAAATTTTGTTCATAATAAGGCACTTCTCCAACTGTTGGCATCCTGCATTCATGGACAGATTTATCATTCAGGACTGCCATGGGTCGCCATGATGGAACCCAGTCAATTAATTTTAAAAACCATTTGAATTTTAGTTTGAAGGTTTTTTTATTTACCAATATTTGAAATAAGTTTAATATTAAGAATTCAGGAAAAATATTAAAAGACTTCATAAGAAATAGGTTACTAAAGGAAATGAAAAATTGAGTATTATTGAAATAAATATTTATTTGAAAAAAAAGAAATGCATTCTATTTTACATACTGATCTTCAAACTTCCATATGATTGCAAGTATGATTTACAAATATAATACTGAGAATGTATTTCTATGTTGTGTTACTATTTTTTGAAGAAAGAAGAGCATTCATACTTTTAGGTGTTATTTAAGATCCACAATTTACAAAGAAGAAAATAATATTAATTGCCACACCCATAATATAATAAAAGGCATAAAACTACCTGACTTCAAAATATACCACAAAGCTGTAGTAATATAAACATCAGGGAAATGGCATAAAAACAGACAGAACAATGGAAGAGTCTAGAATTTAACTCATACATTTACATTCAACTGAATTTTGAAGACTGTGCTAAGAACATACATTGGAGGAAAGATAATCTTTTTAACAAATGGTACTGGGAAAATTGGTCCTCCACACACCGAATAATGAAACGAGACTCCTCTCTCTCATGTGTTAATAAAAAATTAACTCTAAATTATTGAATACATAAAATAACTGAAATTATAAAACTAGTAGAAGAAAACATAGGGAAAATACCTCAGGAATTTGAATGGGCAATGATTTTTTTGGACAGAGCTTCCAAAGTACAGGAAATAAAATTAAAAATGGACAAATGGAATTACTTCAAATTAAACATCCATCTTCTGCACAGAAAAGAAAGAAGCAATGATAAGAGTGAAGAGACAGCTTACAGAATCTAAGAAAATATTTGCAAACTAAACTTCTGGGAAGGAGTTAATATCCATGATGAATTGAGCATACCAAAGACACAAAATCCAAAATCCAAATAACCTAATTAAATATTGACTACAAACAAAAACAGAATAAGATATACATGGGCAAAAGGCAAATGAAAAAGTGGTCAAAATTGCAAGCCATTATGACAATACAAAACCAAGCCTAAGGGAAATGGTACCTCAATAAAGAAAGAATGACTTTATAAAAGACAGAAAATAGCAAATATTGGTGAGGTTGTGGAAAAAAGGGAGCCCTTGCACACTGTTGGTGGGAATGTAAACTAGTACAACCATTTAAGAAAACAGTACAGAGGTTCCTCAAAAATGAAATATATAACTAGGATATGATTCAGCAATCCTGCTGCTATGTTTTCATCCAAAAGGAAATTAAATCTGTGTTGAAGAGATGTTTGTACTCCCAAGTTTATTGCAGCACAATTCACAATAACCATGGAATGGAAATGACAAATGTTCATCAACTGATATGAGGGCAAAATAAATGTGGTGTGTGTGTGCATGAAGTAATACAATTCAGCCATAAAACGAATGAAATCTTGTCATTTGTAACAACATGGATGGTTTTGGAGATCATTATGGTAAGTGAAATAACACAGATAAACAAGTACTATGTGATCTCACTAATGTGGAAAATAAAAAAGTTTATCTCATATTTGAGGGTAGTATGGTGGTTACTAGAAGCTAAAGAGTACAAGGGGGCAGGAAAAATGAGGAAAGTTTGATCAGTGGGTACTAAGCTACAGTTACATGGGATTTTGGAATGCTATTGCACAGCACTATGACCATAAATTTCAATAACACACACTGTGTACTTCAAAAAACTAGAAGAAAATAATTTGAATGTTTTTTATCCATAAAGAAATGTGAAATTCTTGAGGGGATAAATATGTACAATTTGATTTAAATATTCCACAAGGTATACATGTATTGAAATATTGTATGGTACCCCATTAATATATACAAGTTTATGTTTTTATATACCAGTTAAAATTTAAAAATAAGAAAAAGCAATAATTTAATAAATATCAGCTTTATTCTTTCCTCAAAAAAATTAATGCACGAAGCAAAAAGTTAACTATGAACCAAGAAATGAATGAAATAAAGCAAACTATCTTATGCATAGGTAAAACAAAAGAACAATAGCACAATAACAAAAAAAAAAAAAAAAAAAAAAACAACCAACAATGCAGCTATCTTCAGACTTCTCTGAAACACTTAAATCCAGAAGGCAGTAGAGCAACTATTCAGAGAATTTTGTCTCTGGGTTGAATCAGTCATAACATAATGCATTCTTTCTACTTAAAGTTAAGGGAAAAAGACAAGTTTCTTTTAGGTATGCAGGATTACTTTTAAAAAGAATAATAGAGTAACATAATGTATTAAGGATATCCTGGCTTGATTTGGGACTTGGGTTTACATTAGAAAATATTTACTTATAACTAAATCTGGATAAGAGTGTCATTTATATAGAATTACCATATTTGAGAGCATAAAGGTCATTTTTGCATAATAACTGCACTTAAGCTTTAGAATCAGACGCTTGTCATTTAAATATGGCTCCTATGTGGATTTACTGAATTACTTCCATCTTGTGAATTGGGAAATAAGCTTATTAGCCAGGGATACCTTTGATGAGGACAATCATATTTTTGCATTTCTCACAATAAATATTCCATTATTTTGTGTCAATAATAATTCGCTTACTTGAAGAGACTTGAGAGTCTTATTTTGATTATTTGTACCCATGACAGTATTTCTAAGTAGTGTCTCCCTACTGCTCTCCTTTTCTGTCCCTTCCCTCATGCTCCTGGTCTTCAAAAGCTCTCAAGAGGGGGCTGGAGCAGTGGCTTAGTGGTTATGGCACTTGACTAGCATGCACAAGTACCTGGGTTCTAAACTCCAGCACCACATATACAGCAAAGTGTCTAAGCAACGGAAGCCACGTGAAAAACAAAATTAAATTTATCAGGAGGACCAGAAGATGGCCAGGTGAAGGGAGGCGGCTTTTCCTGTGGCTCAGATCTGGATGGGAAAATTCCACTTTATCTTCAGTTTTTTGAGGTGTATTCTGGGGAGTATATTTATGAACTTCTAGTGCTAGTTTGCAAAGCTTTTTTGAGGAGCTGAGTCCTGGGAGATTCGCGTGCATAAAAAATAAAAATGGGATTTTATCCATCCTTCCTGGGATGCAGCAGATAGGCTTTGTTTATATTTGGAGGGCTGGCAGGCTGCAAGTGGCCACGGCCCGCAGCGAGCAATGAGCGGCCAGGAGTAGGGGTGGAAATAAAGAGACCCAGGGACCGCATTGCTGTTGGGTTCCCATACTTTATAAAAACAGAGCATTGGGGACCACATTTACAGACACCCACCCAGCTATTAAACTGTGTCTGTTGAGACCAGTGCTGGGAAGTGGCCAACAGAGAGGTCCCCAGCAGAACAGGCTGCTCAGTGGGAAAGACAAGCCACCATTCCCAGCTTCAGGAGAGCACACTTTGGCTTTTAGAGCAGGCTCTGAAAACTGCATCAGCAGATGGACACTGGCATCAGTTTGATCCAGGAAAAGAAGGCCTTGGCCACATGCAAACTTCAACCTGCTCAGAAGGACTTCAGTTTATGGAATAAAGGGGAACAATCCCCAGCCCTGTCCACCACACCCAGCCAGAAGGATCATGTGACAAGTTAAAGGCTCTGAGTCTTCTGCCACAAGAGACAGTGTATGCAACTCCCAGCAGAGGGAGAAAAGAAATCATCCATACTCCTTGCTCATTAAGTCCTCTGGCTTTCAATTCCCCTGGGAGGCTGGCAATCTTCAGGATATTCCAGAACCAGTCCTCTTCATTGCAAGCCCCTCCTAGAAATCCCAGGAGTCTGAGGACACCCCAGTCCTCTTTGTCAGATCACATAACCAAAGACTGAGAGACATTCATATCTAAACCCAGGACAGTGAACATCTCCTCTCAAAGGACTCAGAGACACCATTACTGTCTATAGTTCCAAGTTTTCATTAATTTTTTTTTTTTACTTTTTATCTGATTTTGCATAGTTATATGCTCTTTTTTATTTGCTTTTGTTTTTATTCTGTTCTTGAGGTGTTTTGGTGCATTAGCTAGAACAATTTATCAGTTCACAGACATATAAAAATACTAGCCATTTTTTTTCTTTTGTTTTCTGGATCTTTTTGCTCTTCTTTTCTATTCTTTATTTTTATTCTTTTTATTCTCTTTATTTTGTTCCTGTTTGTTTTAGTGTTTGTCTTTGTGTGTTTGTTCATTTCCTTGTCCTCCCTCCTGAAAGAAGGGATTCTGTTCAGCACATTTAGTATCTGAAGCATACTGTGCCTGACCTCCTTATTTTACCTATGTATGCTTCTACCCTTATGCAATTACCCAAATCATATTACTATCACTTCTACCCGTCCTATATTTTACTGCTGCTCTCCCTGCTTCCCCTACAGTCTGCTTTTTTTCTTTCCTTTTTTTCTTTGTTTTATTCTTATTTTCTTTTTGTTCTCTTTTTTTTTCTCTTTTTTTCTTGCCCTTTCTCTCCCCAGCAGATCCTATACCTCCTCCACTTTCTCACTGCCCAAGATAGGTCAAGATAGCAAACTAGCTTGTAATATCCTTGGGTTGAAGTGCCCCACACCTCAAATTAACCTCTTCTCCCTTGTACTCTCTCAATTGCTAAACTGTATGCTTTTCTCTCTCTTCCTCACTCAAAGCCTTTAAACTACTCACATCCCATTTTTATCTTTTCCTTATTCCTAATTGAATAGCTGAATCCATGCTAACTCCTTCTAGTTCTTTTTTTCTAAGTCAGGAGCTCCACACTACCTTTCTACCCCAGTTCCTTGGATTTCTAGATTATATTTCCCCCCATCTACAGAGGCCTTGCTAAACGGGCCCTGCCCGTTTCTTCAAAATGGGTATTTACTGGCTATCTTAACATATTGTGAGAGCTCTCATGGAAGAAAATTGCTCCTATAGGTGCTAAACACAATTGCAACTGTTTTAGTTTAAACTGTTTAGTATACACACCTATAGGCTCACATTTCTTCATTGACTGGACTGGCAGCTGTTGAGCTGTGCTTCCCAAGTAGCACCCCAGTCAAATGAAGCATAGGCATAAGAAGCTCCAATAACCCTTACAATAGTAAGTAGCATAGTCGGTCTTCAAGCCACAACCCCTGTATCTGAAAATGAGGAAAAGGGGTAATAACTCCCATCCTCACCCCTACAGCTCCCCATCCAAAGACTCAATGGCAGGGGTCCTAGAAGAAAACCAAGAAAAATATATCAACATTATGATCAGTAACTCAATTAAGGAGTTGAAAGAAGAACTAAGGAATGAGATCAAAGAAGAGTTTCAGGTGATGAGAGACAACTTTCAATTCCATGAAATGAAAGACCATATTTCTAAAGAGTTAGACATCCTGAAGAGAGATGCAGCAGAGCTATCAGAATTGAAAAATACTGTAAATCAAATTAAATCCTCACTGGAAGATACTAACACCAGAGTAAACTCAACAGAATATATAACCTGAGCCCTTGAAGAATAAACATCAGATAATGAAGACAGGCTGAGCAATGTAGATTTCAAAGAGGACAGACAAGAAAAGAAACTTATCGTGCATGATTAGTACTTCCAAGCAATATTTGATGAGATGAGAAAAAATAACCTGAGAGTATTTGGACTGGAAGAAAACATCGAACAACAAACACAGGTCATTGAGAACATATTAAATTAAATTATCAAGGAGAACTTTCCTCATATCAGGATTGATCCAAATTATAGGCATCCAAGATGCCTATAGAACCCCAAATAAACCTAATCAAATGAGAAATTCACCAAGACATATCACATAAAATGATTAACAGAGAAACTAAAGAAAGAATTATAATAGCAGCTGGGGAGAAAACCCAAGTCACGTTCAGAGGCAGACTAATTAGAATCACTATGGATTTTTCAGATCAGATAAAGAAGGACAGAAGAGCTTGGAAAAATATTTTTCAAATCTTGAAAGAGAACAATTTTCAACCAAAGATAATAAACCCTGCAAAACAGCTTTAAATGTGATGAAGAAATTAAATACTTCAATGATAAATTCAAGCTAGCAAGATACATGAACACAAACCCTGCATTACAGAATATTCTCAAGGATATTCTTCATTCAGAAGAACATGCTAATAGTTCTCTAAACCCCTAAACAAGAGAATGTCTACAATCACTTTACACACCAATAGAAACCCAGGATGGTGCAAAACACAGCAACAATCACAAAGTCTGGGACTCAGATTCCCATATCTATTTTACCTCTGAATGTGAATGATCTCAATGCCCCAATTAAAAGACACAGATTGGCTTATTGGATCAAAAAACAAATCCAACAAAATGTTTCCTACAAGAGACATATCTCACACTCAAAAATAGATGCAGATTGAAGGTGAAAGTTTAGCAAAATGTCTACAAGGCCTGTGGCCCAAAAAAGCAAGCTGGATGCCAATCCTAATATCTGATAAAATTAATTTTGATCCAAAACTAGTTAAAAAGGACAAAGATGGACACTACATCATACTCAAAGGGACAATTCACCATGAAGACTGAACGATAATTAACATGCCCCAATCACAATTCCCCCCAAAATATGAAAAAAATACTCAAGGACATTAAACCCCTCATTGATCTCAACACAATAATACTGGGTGACTTAAATACACCATTGTCAACATTGTACAGATCATCAAAACAAAAAATCTACAAAGATATCTCCAATCTGAACATCTCTATTCATCAATTGGGCTTAACAGACATCTACAGAATGTTTCATCCTAAATTGGCCGAATTTACCCTCTTCTCAGCAGCTCACAGATCCTTCTCAAAAATAGACCACATCCTAGTCCACAGAGCTAACCTTAACAAATTCAAGAATGTTAATATAGTCCCATGTATCCTGTCAGATTACAATGCCATGGTCTTAGCAATCAACAGGAAGAAAGACAACAGAAACTACTCTAATACTTGGAAATTGAATAATACCCTTTTAAACAAAGAATGGATAAAAGACCAAATGAAATCAGAAGTCAAGAATTTCTTGGAAATGAATGAGAATGTTGAAACGACATATCAAAACCTCTGGGATAGTATGAAAGCATACTTAAGAGGTAAATTTATAGCACTGAGTGCATACATCAAAAATCTGGGAAGAGCCCAAATAAATAATCATATGCTCCAACTCAAACTCCTGCAAAAAGAGGACTTATACAATGAAAATTATCAAACTTTAAAAAAAAGTAATTATAGAAGATCTGAGTAAATGGAAAAACATTCCATGGTCATGGTTAGGTAGAGTCAATATCATCAAAATGACCATTTTACCCAAAGTACTACACAGATTTAATACAATCCCTATCAAGATACCAATGTTATTTTTCATGGATATAGAAAAAGCAATACTCAAATTTCTATGGAATAACAGAAGACCCAGAATAGCCAAAACATTACTCAGCAAGAAGGAGGAGGCAGATGGCATCTCAATTCCTGACCTGAAATTATACTACAAGGCTATAGTGACAAAAAGAGCATGGTATTGGTGACAAAACAGAATGGAAGACCAATGGAATAGAATAGTAGATTCTTAGATGAAACCGTAATATCTTTAACTATCTGATATTTGATTAAGGGGGCAAAAGCATAGTGTGGAAGAATGATAGCCTGTTCAACAAATGGTGTTCAACAAACTGGACAGCCATATGTAGACAACTGAAATTGGATCCTTATTTTTCACCCTGCATAAAAATTAAATCAAAATGGTTCAAGGATCTGAATATTAAGCCAGCAACTCTACAATTGCTTGAAAAAGAAGCAGGATTGACATTACATGACATAGGGGTTGGCACTGCCTTCCTTAACAGTACTCCCATGGAGCAAGTAGTAAAATCAAGAATAAATGCATGGGATGCAATTAAACTAAAAAGCTTTTGCATAGCTAAAGATTTAGTCAAGAGTCTCAAGAGAGAACCTACAGAATGGGAGAAAATTTTTGCCTGCTACACCTCAGACAGAGATATACAAAGAACTCAAAAATCTAAATACCAAAATAACAAATAATCCAATTAATAAATGGGCTATGAAACTAAAAAAAGTTTCTCAGTGGAGGAAGTCCAAAAAGCCCATAATCATATGAGAAAATGCTCTACATCACTGGCAATAAGAGAAATGCAAATCAAAACTTCACTGAGATTTCTCCTCACTCCAGTCAGAATGGCAAAAATGAAAAATACAAACAATGACAGGTGCTGGAGGGGCTGTGGGAAAAGAGGAATACTGTTACTTTGCTGGTGGGACTGCAAACTGGTTCAGCCACTCTGTAAAGCAGTGTGGAGACTCCTCAAAAAATTAGGGCTGGAACTGCCTTATGACCCAGCTATCCCACTCCTGAGTATCTCCCCAAAAAAGCTAGCATCAACATATTATAGAGATACAACTTCATCAATATTTATAGCAGCCCAATTTACTATAGCTAAGTTATGGAGCCAACCTAGATACCCCTCACTTGATGAGTGGATCCAAAAGCTTTCGTACATATATACAATAGAATACTACTTGGCTATTAGAGAAAATGATACTATGGCATTTGCAGCCAAATGGATGGAGATGGAAAAAAATTTTGCTAAGTGAAATATCCCAAACTCAGAGACTCAAGGGCCGAATGTTTTCTCTCATCTGTGGAAGATAGAATTCAAGTGAAAACAGTATAATAGATGGCTAACCTAACAGTTACCTCAACATGTATAAATTTCTACACAATCATGGGGAACCTTGCCTAGTTTCCCAGGGGACGTAGGGAGAGGGGCAGAGAAGGGGGAAGGGAACAGGAATGTCATCAAGGAGACCAGAGGGAGGTAGTATGGGGGAATCTAATCTGAGGGGAACCTCCGACTTCCAGGAGAAATCCAATTAACTTGTGGCTTAAGCAGGGTGAAACATGGAACCATGGGGAACCCAAAGGGGGGAAACCATGGTCTGGCAGCATTATTGGCTTAGTTTTGTCGTTACACTTTTGTTCTTGATTGTTTAACAATGAACTCCTCCTAATTGTAAGACCATGTTTATCGAATTAAAATTAAAAAAAGAAAAGCTCTCAAGAGCACCACACCCATCATTTATATAATCAGCATATATTCTCTATTAAATTCTGAAATTTGATTTATTGTAAGAAAACATACAAAATGCCATAAATGTACTTAGAAAGAGAGCAAAGTTAATATTTTTATTAGTTCATTATAATTATACATAATATTGGAGTTTATTTTGACATAATCACACAAACATGGAATAAAATTTACTCCGCTTCAGTCCCCAGTACTTATTGTTTCCCTTCTCTCCTCTCTCCCCTCTTCCCTTTCTCTTCTGTACTTGTCTTTCTTCTATTTATTTACAGATTTTTTTAAAAGAGAGAGGGACAGTGAGAGAGAAAAGAGTGAAAGAAATAATCAATTTTATTTAGTTTTTCGTGTGACCTTGTTGCTCCCAAACTTCGCTGTGTCCATGGTGCTGGGAACTGAACCCATGGACTTACACCCCTGAGCAATTGCTCCAGGCCCATTTATAGACTTTTAAATTGGTGCTTTGCACATAAATGTAAAATCCATTGTGGTATATTCATATATACACATAATACAATTTGGTTTATTTAATTCTGTAGTTCTTCCTTTCTCCAGTCCCTCTTCCTTCCTTCTCTCTCCCTTTCCTCTACTCCCTTATATCTCTTCTATTTTCAACAGATCCTCCTTTTATCTTTATTTTGCTATGGCAAAATAAAAATAAGATTTATAAAAATGTTTCCTATAATTCAGAAAATAGAAAAATAAACTCTTAAATTGGAACATATAGTTCAAGTTTCTCTCATTGATTATTAAATTAAGAGGAATTCTTTTTTCTCAATACATAAATATTTCAGCTATTTCTCCGGTATAATGCTCCCTTTTCCACTTAGTTCTTCCCAATATATCATCTGCATGATTCTCCAAATATGCAAGTTAGAAATCCCAAATCTTGGTTTTTGAGGGCCTCCTTTTGTAATCTATCTCTTATTCACCCAGAAAGCACCATAGAAAGTTTTTAGGTACCATCTTAATTTATCTTGTTAGATTTTTAAGCAACATTTTAAATCAACTCTTCTTAATTTTCCTACTGGCTTTCAGGGACCTGAGGAGCAGAGGTCCATCTACCTTCCTAATCAATACCCAGGACAGAGGCTTGGAACTTGATTGCCATGCAAGTCCACTTGCATTAAGAGACAAAGAATAAGGATTAAAATCAAATATTGCCTCAAAACAAATTGGACTATGTCTGCCAACAATAAATAAAACCCACTCATATGCTTAATTTGGCCACAAAAGCTTTATTCCCATTAAAATTTGTGTCCCCAGTTTTTGTCTATTCCTGTAGAAACTGGCATCATGTCATGGTCTATGATGCCCTCGAGGTTAGAGACTGAAAATTTTTTTTGTGTTTTTTTTTTATCTAATGGAGTGATGGCATAGGATGCCCACCCAGGTCGATTTATTTTGAGGAGCTTCTCATTTATTACTGGTTTTTCTCAACTCTCTTCTGTAGCCTAATTTTAAGGAAGCTGTAGAATCTCATAACCCCTTCAGCTATGAAAGGTTTTACAATAAGTGTAATAAATGTAGTGTTAAGAACAGACCTCTAAGAGGACAGAAGCTGCAGTCAGCGATCCTATTAATAATTATCTGAACATGTTCTTTCATGCCTCTTGTTCTTGCTGGACTTTGACTCTGTCATCTTAAAAACCAAGTCTATATTTTTGCATTAGTTTTTCTTAGGAAATTCCTTCTGTCATCCAAACTTCAACCTACTCAAAAGGTGGAATTTCTTACACCATATCATTAAAGCATCATTTATGGGCTTTTGTCAAACCACCTCTCATACTGCCCCAAGATAGCCATTGCTGCTTGTCTGTCTGTCTCATGAGACAGTGATTTCTTTTCTATTTTTTATGGGAGCTGAAGGTGCTCTGCTCAACTTTCTATCTTTAGTGCCTCTCTCTGTCTCTGGAACATAGTATACACTCCAGTTCCCATAGGTCTTTTTCTGTTTACTTTCTTAGCAAATATTTCCTCTCTAGACTTCTTCTAGAACAGAGTGATATTTAATTATGGATCATATAATGCAAAGCTACCAATTCTACCACTGTGTGAGAAAGACCCCATAAGGCTTAGTAAATTGAGGGAGAGGCTTTGCGAATTTGGCAGCTTGATCTTCTGAAAGTTTTTTCTCATCCTTAGAGAAGTCAAGTGCTTAATATTCTAGTTTGACTCTATGATTTAAAAAAATAAGTCTCAGGGCTAGAGTGATTGCTCAGTGATTAAGGGACTTGCCTGACATGTGCAAGGATGACTGTCGAACCCCAGGACCACATACACATTGAAGCAACAGAGCAACAAACGTCACATGAAAAACTAAACAAGATTGATTCTCTCTTTCTCTCCCTCTCTCTCACTGTATATTTCTCTCTTTGAAAATAAAAATAAAAATAAATGTCTCCATTTAAGGAAAGGTCCTTGCTCCTGGAAGGAAAAAAAACTAATATCTTACCAAAACCTCTCATTAGCACTAATCAATTCTGGTTTTAATCAATTTTTTTATTTTTATTTTTTAAAGAGAGAAGGGCATTAAGAGAGAGAGAGAGAAACAGAGACAGAGAGAGAATCAACTTTTATTGAGTTGTTCACATGGCCTTCGTTGTTCACACTCTTCGTCATTCACATGGGTACTGGGGTTCAAATCCGTGTACTTGTGCATGCCAAGCAAGTGCCATAACCCTCAAGCCACCGCTCCAGCCCCAGTACTAATCAATTTTATGCATTGAGGTAGACTTTTTCCTTTATTGGCTCTCTGTTTTCTATTTCAAGGGGGAAAAAAGGGCTGTAAAAGCATCTTCCAATCATCTTTTAGCATTAATTTTCTATGAACAGGGCAGGTACATTCTCTATAAAATACAAACTACCGTATTACTTTTTAAAAACATATATGTTGTAATAACTAAAATCTTGCCTTTGGGTTAGTTTCACTTCTTCTCCTTTTAAAATTATTTTGCATTTTCAAATACAATCAGTTACAATTTCTGTTCACTGTCAACTCCTATAGAGATTTTCCTTTGTGTGTTTTCATTCATTCAGCACTTACTCATGGAGCACCCAGTGTGAGGCAGGTTCTATATTAGAGAATCCACTGTGAGAGCTGGAGATGTAGCTCAGTGGTAGAGTTCTTGCCTACAATGTGTGAGATCCTGGTTCTATCCCTAGTACCAGAAGAAAACACCCACCCACCCACACACACACACACACACAAAGATGATGAAAAGTCAAGTGAGTAGCTCCACTTTTTATAGATGCTGAGGTCAATTGATTAGCCCAGATCAGAACCTACAAATACCAATCTTGGTCTCTTTCATTAACTCAGTCAATGAATTCAACTGTGTTCCATAGCATTTTGACATTTTGAAGTTTCTCTTATTCCTGAATTCTGCTTTGGAAGTCAAGATATTTTTAAGTCTAAGTTTTTTTTAAAAATGGTACTTAGCCAGAAATAAATGTACTTGTCTGAAAATTTGGCTTGGAAACAGATTCCACTTGGAAACTGTCTCTATTCCCCAGTTGCCAAAAGAGCCTCATAGCAAGAATATGACCCCAAGAAGAGAGATATTGAATGTGCGTGAATGAAATCAAGGGGGATGAGGGAAGGTTAGTGAGAAGCAGTTGTGTGATTCAGGAGCCAAACTTTCAAATAAAAAATAGAATTAATGGTATAGCCTAGTGGAAAAGAAATTAAAAATGAAGCATGTAAATAGGCTCAATTTTCTTTTGTAAATGCTAGAAAAATGAGTATGTTGCACCTGGTGCCAGGGAAAAACACTAATGCTGTCAGCAGCAGCATGGACTCTGCTTTTCTCTCCTCCAAGAAGAATTAAGAATTGATAGATGCTCAAGAATATTATAAACTATAGGGGGCAGGGCATCAGACAAATGCAGGGCAGGACTTGGGTAGAAGCATGGTGTCTTGAGATGATCTAAGCGTTAAGTACACAAATCCATTCTGAGGATCAGATCTATGTCACCACACATTGGGTCCTGTTTTTGGCTAAAAGAGTGCAATATATTTTCTATATTTTATGAACTAGAAGAAAGAGGTGGAGAAGCTCTAAACACAACATAATGCTAAGAAGATGGTACCATTAATTACCCTGTTTTTGTTATTAGTTTGACATAGTCTTACACATTGAAGGGATTTGTTTCTACACATTTATATATATGCATACATAATGACAAAATAACTTAAATCTAATCTTTCTCAGGATGTCCCCCCTTCATCCATCTCTTGTTTCCTCTATAATTACCCCATGTTACATATATAAAAAATCATATACATGGATATTCATTTTTTAAATTTCTAGATTTATATGTCTGCCTAGGTATAATTTGGCTTCTCAGTGGACTTGACTGTACCCTACAGTATTGAGAGTGAACATTTTCCCTCCCTCCATCTCCCCTCCCCCCACCTTCTGAGGGAATATGTAGTTATCTCAGTTTATTTGTTACTTTGAATTTGGTGGATCTATTAATTAAACTTGACTAACTTTCATCCTATCCTAGGTTTTTTTTCTCTAATTTCCACATATGAGAGAAAACATTCGACCCTTAAGTCTCTGTGTTTTGCTTATTCTACTCAGCATGATTTTTTCCATTTCAATCCATTTACCTACAAAAGTCATGTATTGCACTAATAGCTGAGTAGAACTCCATTGTGTGTGCGTGTGTGCACCTATGTGTGTGTGTGTGTCTGTGTGCACGTTTGTGTGTGTGTTCACAGTTTTTGGATTCATTCATCCAGTGCAGGGCTTCTGGGTTGATTCCATGATTTAACTATTATAAATTGAGCTGCTATAAACATTGATGTAGCTGTGTCACTGTAATATGCTGATTCTAGATTTTCTAGGAAAATGCCCAGGAGTGTGATAGTGGGTCATATGGTGGTTCCATCTCTAATTTTTTTGAGTTGTCTCTACGCTGATCTCCAGAGTGGCTGCACCATTAAAGCACAAAATGTATTGAAATATCATGAAATATCATAAGTAGAATTACTATGTGTTTAAAAATTTTGAACATATTTAAGGAGTAGAAAATTCTAGCCACTCTGATTTTATCATTGTGGAGTGTATACATGTAGAGGACTATCATATTGCACCTTGTAAATCTAGACAATTAAACCAATAGTTGATTAATATACTTTTAAAAAAATTAAAAAAGGGGGCTAGAGCAGTGCCTCAGAAGTTACAACACTTACCTGGTGAGGACCTGAATTCAAACCCCAGTGCCATGTACACAATGAAGTCTCACAGCAACAAAAGCCACATGAAAAGCTAAATAAAATTGATTCTCTCTTTCTCTCTTATTGTCCCTCTCTCTTAAAAAAATAAAATAAAATAGAGTACACTATGAATTGGTGCCACTTTGAATAAAAAAAATTTTAGTTACTTCAAAATTGTGCAATAATCCTGACTGTATGGCATTTTCATCCTGATTTTACAGTTGGTGAAATTGAGAATCAGAGAAATGGAAAATAAAAAGCAGTTTAGGAGACTTTGTTATAAGAATATTATGGAAACTTAGATATGTATAGGGTGTGTTCAAGGAAAATAAATCTTTCCTTACTTTAGAGTGTATGTTTGTATGTGTGTTTGCGTGAAAGTCAGCTTTTCTTCCCTGTGATCAAAATACCTGACAAGAAAACTAAGAGGAGGAAAAGATTTTACGGGGACTCTCAGTTTCAGAGGTCTCAGTCCATCATTGGGTGACGCCATTGCTCTGGGTCTGAGGTCAGGCAAAGCGTCATGGCAGAAGGCATGGTGGAAGAAAGCTGCTAAACTCATAGAAGCCAGGAAGCAGAGACAAGAGCAAGAAAAGGCCACAGACAAATACAGTACAGGTTATATTGCCAGTGACATACTTCCTCCAGTCACACCCCACTTCCCTGCCATTACTACCTATTATCTGTCACTCCCCCCTGGGTTCTGGAGCGGGGAGCGGGTGGAACAGCCTCGGTGAACCTTAACCGTTCCCCGGGGGGCCAGCAGGACATTGGGAACCTGGCGCCTGCAGGACAGGGCTGGGGACTGGGGACCGGGGAAGAGGAGTCGCTCCCCACAGCGTTCCTGTGCGAGGAGCGGGCAGAACGACCTAGCGAGCCGTCCTCCGAGGGGCTGAGTTAGGAAGGGGATGGGGCGAGGAGTCGCTCCCCGCTGCACTCCAGAGCGAGGAACGGGTAGAATGACCCAGCAAGCCTGAGCCATCCTTCGAGGGGCCAAGTTAGGGCAGGGATGGGGAAAGGAGTCGCTCCCCGCTGCACTCCAGAGCGAGGAACGGGCAGAACAACGTTGGGTCGTCCTCCGAGGGGCTGAGTTAGGAAGGGTTGGGGAGCCGGGAACAA